>JAQIXP010001603.1:0-17726 GCA_034700285.1 Proteroiulus fuscus | reverse complement strand
CTATTCACCACTTCTAACTCTTAGAAATGACAGGTTGTGGCTTATTCGCCACTTTTCACTTCTGTAACTTTAACGATCATGGGTTAAATTAAATTCTGTAACTTTAGGTTCATTGGGGACACTTCCAGGATCACAATGGTATAATTATCTCATTTTTGATAAATTGGCGTATTCACTTCTGAATTAAGCCATCGATATAATCTATAAACATGCTGTCAATTCTATGCAGTTGAATTGCTGGATTATTTTGTCCTATTTCTTGCTACGAAAATGTTTAGTGTACGTTATTTTGGCAGTTTATTTTATAATGCTAAAATGCTTCCAAGACCGTTTTAAAAATCGACAACGATGTTAGATGCAAGTGACAGCTAGCGGTACATTATACAGTAAATCAATACATAAGAAATACTTCACATGTTCATGAAAAAACCCTTAAATCTCATAGAAAATCACACACACACCCTTGTTTTGTCTATAAATATAATCTGTACCCTTGTTAATTATTTAGTATAAGAACGCAGGCACAGACAATAATTATATAGTCTATCCCAGAGTTTTAGACTAAATTGGAAAACGCCCTCTATCTTTCTGAACAATATAGCATCAATCTTGAAAGTTAACATTAAAGAAGCGGCATGAAAAGTTTAACCAATTTTTGTAAAAAAAAACCAATAAATAAATGATAATTTCCTTTTTACGAGTAACAGCAACCTTTATGAGAAATAGCAAACTAGGTTGTTGAAACGCTTTAATATGAAACTAGACTGTAACGAGGGAGTTTTCTAATTTCCTTTACTTATTCATCTTATAGATTTTTTTACCCTCTGATTCCCCATCCGGAAATATCTATGCCAAAGTGGAAAGACGAACCAATTCCAAGCTCTAATAACCTAATTAAGACATGGCGACAAAAGTACAAATTAAACACCCACAATTTAATCAGTTCCCACCCACAACATGGATCTCAACACGTACATGATGTTTCCTCCGTACGAACGTGAAGCAAAAAAAAAATTCTAAGCCAAAATAATATTAATATATGAGTTTATGTATCTAGATGGTTATATTTACACTGATGTAGGCGTCTGCCTAAAGTAGAAATAAACGAAAATTGCAACTTTATCGTTTTATCACCCACTCATTCATGGCCAATGGTCACTACAAGAAATCAACACGTATAGTCCTACACATATACTAAACTAACAATGTGATATCCTCTGCAGCAGTTACTATAATTTTCACAGTAAATTGAACAAGCACTTGGAGAAACAGATATACTACATCTGTGTACTTCTGATGCGGGGGACGGGGGAAGGGGAATGAAGAGGGGGGCTAAGTGACCAAAAATGATTTCTTAAAATTATTATATTGTTCATTATAGCTTGAAACATTGGCATCACTATTGCACATTCCCTGACTTTTCCAGATTTTCAATAAAATGTATTATTAATGCATTATATATTATGAATATATATTATTCCTCGACACTGCAAGCATCTGAACCAAATTGGGCTACTGACTTAATTGCATTACATTCTTCAAGAAAATGTTACTAGGGCATGCAGTAATAAATAAATTAAATTGGTCTAAATATCTTATTTAGGATTTCAATTGAATAAGTATTCATTATATTAGAATTCTTTAGGATGTGCACCCATGCTGCTTGTTCAATGTGGATGTAGGCACACACAGTTTGCAGTTGGTATGCTATAATATTACAGCATTTGTACTGGCTGCAATTGGCATCTTGTACAATATTATTTACGCTGAAAGAATTTTCAAAATTTATGGTTTCAAGCTACTTAGGCTACAATAATTACAAGAATCCCACCCATTGTTAGAAAGGGTTTTGCCCGAAACCAAGAATTCCCAAGCTTTTCTGATGCTTTTCTTGTTATATGCACCAAATTGAGCAGTTTTAATATACTTCGAAGAAAAACAATTTTTTTTTCTAGTCAGAACTGAATGTCAGTATTGATTTTTCCACATGCTTATCAGTATATTGGGGTTTTACAGAAACGGAGTTTAGAAAATGGAATGCTGATGTAGGATAAAGCCGAAAATAAGTTGTTCCATACAATATGCCACTCAATTGATTCTATCAGGTTATTATACACCCTTTCAAAAGACTGAATAAAACGTTTCAATATACAAAAAGCACTGTAAAATTAGTATAATAAACAAAGGATTTGGTGAATTCCACAAAATCACTGAGCGCAACACAGAATTTACGTGCAATGCTGCAAGAACAAGTGCTACAAGAAGAAAAGAAAGACGTAGGTAGGGCATCTCCAAATTTAGAACAACAATTATGCATGCTATTATTCCGGCAGATTGAAACAACACAAAACACGATAAGAACAGAAGATTATACTTACACGAGAGATTCGATCCACTTAAGATTATACCTCCACATTATGTTGAGACGTTAATTTCCTGCATGGCTTCATATCATTTTCCACATCTTCGACAAAATCCTCGTTGAGAAATAGTGTCCATTACTAGAAGTTAAAAATGGCTAAATAAATTAGAAACTCGGTGAGTCAAGAATTGAAATGCAAAGATGAAATTCACGCGCTGAGTTGAATAATCAATTTAGATCTAACGCAGGTCAGCGGAAAATATTACATAAAGTATAGAAACTTTTATTATTGCCTATGGCCCAAAATTCTGGAACATTTTTATGGGAAAATATGCAATTTTGGTGATTTTTAGCCCATTTTTGATCCAAAAATATCGCCTGCGGCGCCATTTTGTGTCAATTTTTTCAATAATGTAGGCCTATAGAAACTTTTTAATTTTTGCCTATGGCCAAAAATTTTGGAACATTTTTTTGGGTAGGAGCTCCCTCGAGATGGATTTCTGGGTGTAACCCTGGCCATGACCCCCCCCAAAACCAAAGTCTGGATCCGCCCCTGATTACATTATAACAAATAGTGCTGGATAGAGCACCTTTTTAATTTGGCACCAAAAGTACTTCTTTCGTGAGTATTATTCACTGCAAACTCGTTTAAATATTTGATTCACAAGAAAGATGTTAGTACAGCGGCTAAGCTATATATTCGTGGAAACTGTGAAAACAACTTTTAGGCCTAAACTTGTTTTTTTCGCACAATAAATTAGTTTCCATTTCAATCATATTTGCAAATGCAAGAGACAATGTAATCCAAATTTTTTATTTGACATCTTCCTGCAGCTGCTATTTTACAGAAATATTGACATGTACAAACAGTAGGCTAATCACCGAATCAATGCAATAAGCTACAAAGAAAATTAGTTTATAACATTCAAAACTATTGCTGTGTCGAGTTTTACAGTGAAGTTTCCATAGGTCAACAATTACAAACTGATCATAATTGGAAAGAAGAGGTAAAAATTACTTAAAGCATGCTAACCAATACGTTTTTGTCAACTTTGTTTCTGGTGGGTATATATCCGTGATACATTTCTGACCTAAGCTCTTCTGACACATTATGATCAATGCTTATAGAGAGAAAAAAACAGAGCAGACCAAAGAATACATTAATTTATGGATCAATTTTTCACTTATATATTGAGCCGAGCACATCCTAGTTAGTTTTATCATTAATCCTATTAAAACAGTTTATTAAACTCCAGAGCCAATTGTAATTTATAACCAGGCACGTTCAAATATTTACCACTATAATTCCACGTATTTCCGAGGATAAGAATTTAACTAAAGCAATACGCAATGTGTAAAAGGGGCACCAAATAATTTTTGCTTTTTTCTCATTTAAGGGGATTATTTAATGAGTTCAATGGCTTCATAAGCTGTACTGTCGTGTAATCACTTATGAGATTATCATGACATTCAAGCGTTATTAGCTCGTATATACCTCGTATAAGGCAAACCTAACAAATATTATGCAAATTTGAATTGCAAACTAAAACAAAATGGCGATACAAGTCTATGAAACATGCATTTAAAATTCCAAGCCCATTACTTTCAAAGGTTTCAATTTCATATTTATTAAATTTTTACTGAGATTTTATGAGAAATGTTATGGCAGCAGTCAAAATTTAATGTTATGTAAAAACAGACGTAATAAACTTTCCAGGAAAACAATTCATATATGAATCTGAGGAATATTTTTAACGTTACGTTAACAGCTTTGACTTTATTGCTGAATCTCAAAATTACTTTTTTTGGTTTTATTAAGCAACTATTATAAAAGAGGTGTATGCATTTACTGATTTAATTCCCTTTTGTATTTTACATTGCCTACAAGGCCTAAATAAATTTATTTTAGCCATAACAGTGAACTCCGATTATACAAACTGTGCAAAAATGTTCTACTAAATTCGTCATTTCACTGATCAACTCATATAAATCAGTATCACTTTTCAAACTAATTAGTAATCAATAAGCCTCTTAATTTGCAAGAAAATAATTTGAAGAATTAAGAGAAAGTAGATAACAATATGCCCAAAGCATTTTTGCCTTCAAAAATAAACTTATCCTGAAAATTTTTGACATTGTAGGTTACTAAAATATTGTCTTTAAAAATGTCAAAACGACAAGGTTGGTGGCATCCTGTCATTACATTTCAACCGCTTTCAAAGCATCTTCACACCAAAATAACCATAACTGGTTAGCATGTTAGCACAGTTTAAAATTAGAATAGTTTCGTTTAAGTCATTTATTTTGTTCGTTTATTTGCGAAATACTTATTATAACTTTTCATCAGACTGGAATTGGTAAATTCAAGTAACAACTGCCTTGTGGTTTCCGATAAAAAAGTGTTTCAATTTAAGATTAGTAGTTTAAAGATATTTGGTGAACTACGTACAAGTGCTTAATTATGAACACCCAGAAGTTCAAGTGTGGTGATAATTGTACAAAAAAACTTATTACAAAACTATCGACTATACATATTAAAGTATTCAAAAGGTTTTATAACCTGCATCATATCAAAGATCATGTAAGCTAGCATTTCAGCTAATGCTATAACATTGAAACTCATTCAAGTACATGTACCTTTACAAATTAAATGCCTTAAGATTGTGGTTAATAGCCTATAAAACTGGCTAGTCCTAAATGGAATTATACAATTTGATGAAATTATCAAATTACACGAGCCACTGGATTGCTAACATTACCCAATGTTTATGGAATAACAAATTAAATTATGCAGATATTAATTTGCACAAAAAGGTAATTGTGCGACACATATCGTATAAAACCCGGTTTACAGTGATGGGGATACACGGTAAATTGTCTACGGTAGTCTTTTTGGGAATAATTTCTCTCGGGTCAGAATATCTAGCATTTTCCATCCTAATCATCATCATTAGGTGAAATTAAGTTAGACATGCTGTAACCTACTTGCAAAAGCAGGGTAAGCAGCCTAAAAGCAGCCTAATGCAATCGTACTATGAAGCAAATTAAATTATGACCAGCTATTACGCCTATTATATAAAGCATTCCGAAAGTAAGATTAATTCAAGGAGATGGCTAAAAGCCCGCATATTCGGATGGACGAGGTCAAAAACCCGACGTCAACTAAACGAATGGGTCTCATTCATTTCAGACTAAATAAAAAATTGACTAGGCCTATGTCCCTAGTTTTTTTCCTTCCCCAAGAGTTGGAAAGGAAATAAATTCAAAACAGAGAAAGGCAAGACATGAAAGCCATTCAAAGTTATGCCTACTTTTATATTTGATATAGACCCCAGTTCTAAGAATATCTTAACATTTGAATGGTTTTTTTAGTGTGCTAAATTTACAAAAATAAGAATATTCCGAGTTTAATATAGCAAAGAAAGCAGAATTCGACAGACAAGTCGCAAGACATATAAAATGAAAAAAAAACACACAGGAAATATTTTGACATAGAACGGCTCCCATACGCATATTTATGCTTATGGGAGCCGTACCATGTCAAAAATATTTCCTGTACGTTTTTTCACTTGTTGTTTTGTACATGAACAGTAATATGCAGAATGTTGATATGGTATACATAAATGCGGAGGAATTTTTGATTGTCAATCAACCAATTCAAGATGGCAATACAGTGAAAGGAAATGTTAGTGGCATGTGAATGGACAGCAAAACGATATTGGTGAAACTATCGATTTAGAAAAGCTAAAGCTGTCACTATAAATTAAAAGCATGCTTTTTCATTTTTTCCTCAAGACACTTAGAAATTATATCGTAGCCTGAAATATTTTTTTAAGCATTTATAAGGGAAATATGGAATCACAATCAATACATTTTCAGGGTTAATAGGGGCCTAATAATAATTCCAATTTTTAATGCCAAACACTACAGTATTCATTTTAAATAGAAAAAAAATTAAAAAAAAATTTTAATTATTGCTTAGTAATATTAATTACAATAGGTTTTATAACAAAATCATCTGTAATTTTTAATACATTTTTGACTACATTTTTTTTTATTTCAACTCGATATTTTAGCAATAAAGCCAATTTAGATTCAATAACTTTTAATCTAAAAAAAATTTGCTAAATAAAACTCAATAAAAATCTTCAAAATCTGAGATGCTTTAAGATATTTGATATATTTATGATTACTAAAATAACTAAGCTAAAAAGACTAGCATACGATGCTATGCCTGATGTTTTAAATCTTAATAAGCTATACGGTACTTCTGCATTAGCTATCATAGCTATCTGCCTCACCATACGAAAGATCAGTAAATACATAAGCGAGGTTATTATCTATCATGCTACTAACTGATCTTTCTTATGGTGAAACAAATAACTCTCATGTTCGTTTCCCTTCAACTTCATGTATAACTGTATCCCACTAGAAAATTAAGTCTCGGGTAATGGCTTAATCAGAATTAATACATGACAAGTTTATTATTAATCGTAACTTTCATCATTTCCCAATTCCAATTACTAAATAAATAGAATCTGGCATGTGATATGATTGATTACTTCGAAAATTTCCACACATAAAAACCCTTTGAAGAAATAGCGTGGAAAGCAGTAGCGACTGTGGCAGATGTGTGGACAGGCAAGAATTTGACAGCGTTTCTATGGTAACGAAACGCTTTGTCGAACAATTTTTCTAAAAAATTTCCTCAACATTCAAGGAACAAAAGAGAGGCATTGAATCAATGACGAAGAAAATGATAAACAAATGATCTCAAAAATACTTTCTGACATTGCATTTGGCTAGAAAAAAAGAGGAAAGGAAATATGCATTTCAAAGGTAGCTAAACTCAGTTTTGGTACTGCATAGTTTTGTTACAAGAGTTTTATAAAAAGAGATAATGCTAAAAATTAAATAATGTACATTGGGTAGGATGTTTATTGATCCAATTTCACTTGCCAGCTTCATCCCATTGCCAATAGCTCACGCATTGAGCGGGCAGAATTTGGCACAGGTGTACACATTGGTAATCGATACAAAACAAAACACAATGAATGTTTGTACAATGGCTGTATTTTTTTTGATGCATTTGTTTTCTGAGCTTCTTTGATCGAAGATGGGCAGGATTAGCCATAATGGGATCGCGGCACCATAGAAGCCAGGGTAGAAAGTTGCAAGTTGTTAATTTATGCTTTTATGTGAGAGGAACCAAAATCTTCCCATTTTAGCCAGCTTTTAGATTGGTGCCAACGGGTTTGTCGTTGGTTCTAGAAGGGCTTTTCGCCGGGCTGATTCTCGTGCAACATTCTGGTGAACGCGATTCAATCGTTCCTTTACATAAAAAACAGCACCGTCAAGTATGGGAAAAAAAATCGAAATGGGATGCAATACATGCATGTAATAATTTTTTAGGAGATTTAGTAATGGAATTTCACTATTCTACAACTTGGTAAATTAACATAGCAACTATTTTAATACAGATAATAAAAGAAAGGAAAGTAGCAGTAGAGAGATTCGGGAGGGTTTAAATTTAAACGCTGGTTTAAGTTGAGGAATAGTAAAAAACCACGAGATCCACCATGGACTAAGTTGAGATTTAGCACTTTTTTAGTCCTTTTTTTGCCTCTGATTTAGTCTGGAGTTTCAGACTAATTAAGCATGGGTTTAAAATATTACCAGACTAATTTAGACCTCAACTAAATCTCTCCACAGTTAATGCAGTAAAGAAAAGAGAAATTTTCACAAGTGACTTAGATTTTCATTTGGCACTCTCAATAATTTGCCAAAATTCGTCTTAAAATTAAGACGAGTAACAAATGAAAAATCACAGAAAAAAGCACACAGAGGACTTCCCCAACTTTCTCTGACAATAAACAGTTTTAACAATAACACGTAGCATTTATATTTAGCTCCGTGAAAATGAAGTGTGCCACAATTGCAATTTTGGAAACAATTAAAATATTTATAGCAAAGAATCACAAAATTAGAGCCTAGAATTACATTGCATTAACTTAACATAAGCACATATAAATGGCTTTATTAAATGTCCTAAATTTCTTTTTCACTTTTTGGATTTTCATTCACGAAAATTCATTTCATCCACTTCTAGGTCAGTACGAACAGAGAAATAATTTCATTGACAAAATTCAATATGCGGTAACCGTGGCGGTAGCCTACATAACATATGCTATTGTTTGGGACTTTGTGGAATTTTTAAGGTACAAGTATTACTTTCAGACTATTATGTGATCTCTGAATTTGCACTAGGTCTACTGATTCCCCAAACCTCTGTTAATAAAATTGCTGTGGCCGATTTAGAGACTTATTTCCAATTAATTATTCACATTTGTAACATTTTGCATTTGTATAGCTGTTATTTAGTTCTTAAATTTCCATAAGCATTTAAAGCTTTTTTGCAAATTAATTGTCAACAGAAACAAGATGATTGCCAACACTATTGTAATGCAATTTAGTGGAATATCAATTCATCAATTTTCATCTAATTTGTATTTTGCAATCAATGCCAAATCTCTGCTGACCAATGTAGTTGAGTGAAAGCAAAACTGTGATACTGTTATCTAGCATATCTCTTCACAGCAGCTTAATTCAAATGGCATTAAAATGTGATTGAAATATATTTTCTATGCTTGCCAAAAACTATGAATGTCACTCAAATTGCAGTTATCAAAACAAACATAAGAATTTTGTTTGAAAAATAAAAGATGATTTTACGTTCCCTAAAAATCGCTTGCCATCCTAATTTAACCTATCCATGCTTTTTCTGAATCTTACTATTCCCAGGGATGAGATGAGATTGTTTTTGAGTCAAAAGACTAATACCCTTATTTATGACCCATCTAAAAATATCATCAGTAAATTGCAAAACTTCTTCAGATTACAATGCAATAATACAGGTGTTGATGCTTCCACAATAGGGTAAATAAGCAAACAACTTGTGTCAGAATTTTACAAATAAACAACAGCAATGAATTCACATGGAATTATTTTCGGCCTTAATTTCTAGCTTGCGAATTAAGAAAACAAATAAAAGCTAATCGCCATAAACATGAAAAAATAGCATGCATGCATGGACGGACACCATCTTTGACAGTAATACACGTAATAAAATAATTGACAAGAAAATTAACTGACCTGTGCATTTTGTAAGATATTGTTGACCAGCATAACACGTCGTTTTGCATTCATCAATTTCTTCACGTAAACATCCAAATCAAAGGGCATGTGTTGAGCATCAGAAATCTTGCACAAATCTGTTAAATTACAATTAAATACAATTAGTTTTGTTAAATATACAATAATTATAAGGATAATAAAGCATTACAAAATAAACATACCTTCTGCAAGAGTTTCTATTTGTTGTTTCAGCTCAATTTGGCTGATCCTAATTAACAAAAAGAAAAATGCATCAATATTATACTAAATTAAGAGCAAATAGCTATAGGCCTACAAGTTTTGAAAACGTGCTTCATTAATTTCAGCTATGATTTTTATGATTTAATCTTTCATTTACCTGGTTGATCTTACTCTTTCATCTAACTGTTCAATGGCAGGTTTAAATACACCCATCATTCCTTCAGTTAAATTATTTTTCATAGAATTATCATAGAAATCGTCGTTTCTGTCATCCAAAGAGCTGTTTGTACTGGCGTCTTCCATTTCCAACCTTATCCTCAGCTGTTCACATCAAGAATGACTGGAAAAAAGCAAAAATGGTTGTTGCCTCTTCAGTCTGAGGGGCATTCAAAAAGCTCCTGAAAAGCAAACACGTTCATAGTACAAGGCCAAATGATAAATGCAGTTAAAGGAAACTCAAAAAATTCTTTGCCACGAGTACTAAGTCTTGTACTCATCAAAAAATGGCAGGTCATTACCTTCACAGTAGTTATTCCCATGATTTGCTAAGAACATGGCAATCTATAGGAACACAAATTACACCTGCCAATTTGATGTACCCTCTGTTTGTTGTGTAAGTAAAATAATATCATTATATTGGTTTATGAATTCAAAATCTAATCAAAAATGTCATGATAATAGGAATAAAAATGACATGGCAATCTCCTGATTGATGGCCACTAAAATTAATGCCTAGAGATTATTTTGTCCTGTTCAACTCTTGGCTTGGGTCTTTTTTTTCCCTACTCTTTCTTTTCTAAAGATTATGCTTGTATGCTCGTAGTGTATAGATAAATTCAAAATTAATTATCCCCATTATGACATTATAATGCCATAATGAAATAGAAGTTTGAATTTAACCTTTATAAAGGTAACTAATAGGTCTATAGTGGTAATCCTTAAATATCTGGATAGTTTGCCGCAGAATTTGCTAAAAAATGTTGACCTTTTATATAAACGAATTTTCCATTGACTGGGCTCAAACTATGTAAACCTAATCACTACTTTTTCACTGGAGGTGGTGGGGTGGAATTTTTTGGGCAACCTTAAATGACCAAAGGAAGGGATGGTTAAGAAGAGCAAGAGAAGACAGTAAGGAGTGAAGGCATGCAGTCGTGGCCGACTTTGTAGCGGTAGTGCCCCAGCATTTGCCTGGAGAGACTATGGAAAACCACAAAAACCTCAATCAAAGCAGCTGACCTTGGGAAGAGAACCCCAGTCTCCCGAGTACCAGGCGGGAGTGCTAACCACTCAGCCAACCCAGCTCGGTTTCTTACTGGCCTATAAATAATCTATTTTCCATAAAGCATAAATTTGGTAGTTTGGCTCAGTTGCTCTTGTGCCACATTTTTGAAAAAAAAAAATCGTGAGGGGATGCCACCATTTTACTGTATAAAATTAAGGCTCTCTTTAGGGGCTTGGCTTTTCTTGAATTGTTTCTTTTGCAAAGCACAAAGTTGGTGAAATAAATAAAGAATAAGGAAATTTACTAAAATTATTCAGTAAATCTGAAAAAAGGGTGACAAATATATGTAATTACAATTTTTAGAGATGATGACAATGTAACTCAAGAGATTTCGAGCATGCCAGGAGTGTTTCGTTATGGGGTAAATAAGTTAGAATCAGCGATTGAGCCAGTCATAAAAAATGGCTTGACTTCTATAATGTTATTTGGCGTTCCATCCAATCTTCCTAAGGTAACTAATTGTTTGATTACACCATTGTGTATTGCTATATGCAAGCAGTAATGGCAATTCCATGTAATTAAAATATTTGCAAATTTATTTGCAGGATAGCGTTGGTAGTAGTGCCAGTTCAAATGAAACACCAGTTATTCAGGCTGTTAAACGTCTAAGAGCATCATTTCCTGATCTAGTAATAGCATGTGATGTGTGTCTTTGTGCCTATACTAGCCACGGACATTGTGGTTAGTACCCGTGTACCCATTGAATTCGCAAAAACAAGTCAAAATGCGATTTGAGCCCAAATTTTATTTTATTCAGGTATTTTAAAAGACGATGGCAGCATCGATAACGAGGCAAGTATCAAAAGACTAGCCGAAGTGGCTTTGGCCTATGCCAAAGCGGGGTGTCACATTGTAGCGCCATCCGACATGATGGACGGTCGAGTTGGGGCTATCAAAAAGCTTTTGCATGATAATGGACTTGGAAATAAAGTCGCCGTTCTTAGTTATGCTGCAAAGTTTGCCTCAAGTTTTTATGGACCGTTTCGGTATGAACTATTTAGAGAGAGTAACGAGAACTTCACTAAAAGTTGCTAAGAGTAATTTTTGGATTCTGTTACGTTTGTTAGAGATGCTGCAAAGTCAGCGCCTGCATTTGGCAATAGAAAATGTTATCAGCTTCCTCCTGGCAGTGCAGGGCTTGCAAGCAGAGCGGTCAAGAGGGACGTGGAAGAAGGTGCAGACATGCTCATGGTTAAACCAGGGCTGGCCTACCTGGACATCGTAAAGCAGACCAAACAAGAGGTAACGTAAATTTTAAAATTTTATAATTTAATGCATTTGACTATTTAAGTGAGTATAGTTAACTCTATGCACCCTTTCTTATTTTTTTTTTCAGTTTCCTCAATACCCTCTGTTTATTTACCAAGTCTCGGGTGAATATGCAATGTTGTATCATGGCAGCAAAGGTGGGGCCTTTGACCTCAAAACCATCGTAATGGAAACACTGACTTCAATGAGGAGAGCGGGTGGCGATGTGATAATCACGTATTACACTCCGCAAGTATTAAATTGGATTAAAGAATGAAATGGTTAAAATAAACTTATGTGAATATGCAAATAAATAATTGCTTTTAATGTTATTCTAAAATTACCTTCTTTATTTAATGAAAAATGAATAAATAAAAGCACATGTAATAATATCTACGACTGCAAAGACAGAATGACCACAACTGGCACCATCACCACTACTTATCACAGTCTTGTACTTTAATCGAAACCAACTAACTGTTGGTTAATTGCTCAAAAGTTGAAGGCTATTCCAACAGCTATAGCTGGTAGCGATAGCAGCAAGAAAATAACAAAGCTCTCAAGTGCATTTGAGTGAATCTGCATAATTTTAATTTCTTATTAAATGTCTTGAGATTTTTGAATAAAATAAACAAGGAAAGGAACATATGAACATTTGCTATTTATATAAGTATGTCCCTAGAAAATGTCATACTGCTAAACTGAGGGAAGCAAGAGTAGGCAATGCCATTGTTGTTATCAATAGAAGCAACACTGGAAATCCCTTAGTCAAATTTTAAGCATTTTACAAGTGATGTAGGCTAGGGATATTTCATTTTATTCTTCTTTTTTTACCTTGATTTTTAGTTTCATTTGCCTTAGGCCCTATTCTTAATTTCCCATACAGTAAGTTTTAACAAGGTCAACTTAACTTTCAAATAAGTACTTAAACTTATTTTAAATATAAATGAGTGAAGAAATATGTAGGGAACCAACAATACTTAGCCTCATTCAGAACAGAAAGTATACTTTATGTTTTGAATGAAAGTTGGGAATAGCTGATTGTCAAATTATGTATAGGATGAAACATAGGGGGGGGGGGAAGAGACTTTCAATCTAAATGTGTGTCCATTAAATCACGTTCATACATTTAATTAAGTCATTTTAATGCATAATCTCCAGGTAACCTTCCTATATATGCCCTTCCATGCCTATCTGGACATACTGACAGTAGGCTACTGTATGCTGAATGAATTTCAATTAACGTCGTTCGTCAAGCACTAATGGATAAGAAAATGCACACAGGCAATGAGTGGCTCTGAATGAAATCTTTAGTACCTGCTCAACGCTCTAAAGCACAGTGTATGTGCCAAAATGAAAATGCATAGGCCTACCGGTATATAGCCTTCAAAACTTTTTGGAACGCACATAAAATTCGTGAGGGTATGAGCTGGAAAATCATTATGAATTTCTGCTGGCACAAAGAACGAATGCGTATTAAATTAATGAAATTTGGAAATACTACCTTTTTGGCTTACAAATCTGCAGAAATCCACCAATTCAAACCCGAGTCCAAACTTCAAATCTTCCAAGCTCAAACAAAACGCCAGTTTCGTTCACTAGATGGCATTTCGAAAATTCCCATGATGCCTCCCTTTAAAAAAATGTCAATGTTGCAATATTGACATTAAATAAGAAATAATGGCCACGGGAAGGTGAGTTTTTGTAAATCAATCGTATTTAAATGTAAATTATATGGTACTAGCTCCCCTTTCGTTAAATAATCTACACCTGTCAGTCGTATTTCTAACTTTGCTTAAATTTAAAAACTCTTAAGATTTGATGTAAAATACAGTAACGATATTGGAGCTAAGTACAACTTTTGAGTAAATATGCACTCTCAAAAAAAATTTATTCTAAAAGAAAGCTAAATGCGCATATAATATAATCCAGCAAACAAAATATAACTCACAATATTTATTGAGCCACATTTTTGGAACAAAAGTTTTGTGAGGAGAATGTTCTTTAATTTGTCAATGAAGCCATTTTCCCCTTATCTTGGGCTAAGATCGTACAGTAGTCAATGTTACTTTAATTAATCTTAAAGATTAAATTTGGCTATTTTAATTGTCCAAACTATGGTAGTAATAAAGTGTGAGTTTCAGGTGACACCATGCACATACAGGCTTCATATGAAGCTTAAAAATTTGAAATTAAAATTGAACTTTTTATAGAGGTGAAATAGTTTCAACTGTATTGTGTCCAGCTCATCCAGATGCAGCACTTATTGAAGATTATCGAGCTGGGGACATGATATGCTCTGAATGTGGACTGGTGGTTGGCGATAGGTACATATAAACCTGTTGAAGTACTGGCGAGCCAATAAAACCAAATAATTTTGTGTCATTTCATTCTTGTATAGAGTCATAGATGTCGGGTCAGAATGGAGAACATTCAACAATGAAAAAGCAAATAGTGATCCATCTCGTGTTGGTGCTGCAGAGGTACATTTATTTTAAAGCTTGTAGTGAAATGCCACCAATTGCATATCAGTATTGTAAAATAAAGCTGCAATTATCTGTTTATATATATACAAAAGTTTATGAGAATGTTCAAGTGACAAGTGCCAATTTTGTGATATGAACTAGAGGAGTATTATATGTTCTTTTGATTTCTAAAAGTGTGTACTATAGTCAAAGTCACCCTCTGATAGGTCCCAAAGCGCCATCCGAGAACAACCATGCAAAACAAAATTGTTAAGGAAGAAGGGGAGCGTCACCATGACAATAATGGGGGAAGTGTGTTGGGATTGTTTCGTTTCCCATAGTTCTTTTCCCTTGTTGTTCCCGGATGGCGGTTTGGAACCTATCTGAGGGTGACTTAGAGTATAGTCAATGCAATCCTAGAATTATGCATCAGGAATTTCACCCTGCATTCAAAGTCCGAAACTTTTCAGGCTCGAGATAGGATAAATGGATTATAATGCTGGCTACACACTTGCATGTATAAGTTATGTTTCCTAAGTAGTTATAAGTTAGTGTAACATCTTCACACATCTAGGTAGGCCTACCGAGCTTGATTAAACTAAGTGGTTGGTACTCACGTCTGGCAATAGGGAGACCAGGGTTCTCATGCTAAGGTCGGCTGCCTTGACTATAATTTTGTTGTTTTCTGTAGTCCCTCCAGGCAAGTGCTAGGGTAGTTCCACTAAATGTCGGACATGACTGCACTCCTTCTCTCCTTATGATCCACTCTTTGTTTTTCTTCCTTTCTACAAAGTCAGCAGACTGTGCACTTGGATGATTAATGTACCTTTAGTTGTTTTGCTCAAAATTGACACCACCACCTCACATTACGTATACTTATGTGTTTGACCAAGGTTGAACAGAAACGAACTAGCTACCTAAGCATATTAAAGAATTTTCATGACGTCACAAACATTAATAGTCTTAAAGTGTGCAGTGTGCACCATTATTGTTCTGGATATCAGCAAGGATAGCTTGTTCAGTATTTCCAATTAATAGAGTTATTTAATTAAAACAGTTATGTATTTCACTTTTATTATATTAATAATTCATCAATACCTTGGTTATTTCCATATTAGAACCAACTGTTGAATGGCAGCGATTTGACAACAATGATAGGACGTGGAAGTGGAGATGCAAGTTTTGATGAAGGTGGGGCCCCAAAATATCAGAACAGACGAACGGTAAGACTTGCAGCTTATACCATTTTGAATCTGTAATTAAATATATAACACGTGTGAGTGATTAGTGAAATTTATTTTACTCAGATGAACAGTTCAGACAGAGCACTGATAAATGCATTCCGTGAAATTAACAACATGGCAGATAGAATCAATTTGCCGAAAACAATTGTGGTTAGTAGACTTTGCGAATTTTACTCGAGTATAAAAATTAACCAACAATTAATCATTTTGTGTTGATATCGAAGTCTACACCTTTGTAATCACATTCTTAGGTGTAAGGCTGCGTTTATGAGAAAAATCCAAAGCGGTCAAACGTAGCAGCGTTTGATTAGCCCAAGCATTAAGTGGAAAAAATGCAGCACCTGCATGCTCTCGCGTTTCCACAAAATGCTACAGCATCTCGCTGCTAACTGAACATGTTTCACACCTTTAATATATTTTATATTTTTATTACAGGACAGGGCAAATAATCTTTTTAAGCAAGTACATGATGGAAAGACACTAAAAGGTCGTAGTAATGATGCGATTGCATCCGCCTGTTTGTATATAGCCTGTCGCCAGGAGGGAGTGCCACGAACTTTTAAAGGTACAGAAGCTGAAGGAGCTGTCAAATTACTTGCAATCAAAACAACTGACCCTCGTCTAACATTACAATTGTATTTGTAGAAATATGTGCGGTATCCAAAATTTCAAAAAAGGAAATCGGACGATGTTTCAAGTTGATTTTAAAAGCTTTGGAAACTAGCGTCGATCTGATTACTACAGGCGATTTCATGGTAAACTTAAGTTCCATCATTTTCATTCGCAACATGTTAGCTTTAATAACCCTTAATCAAACTCATTTTTACAGTCACGATTCTGTTCAAATCTGAGCTTACCAGCATCTGTACAAAAAGCGGCCACACACATAGCATGCAAGGCGGTCAATTTGGACATCGTGCCTGGGTAAATTTTCGCTGTTACTTACATATGTATTTTCTAAAAAAAAAAAATTGGATAGTTTCATTTTAATGATTTTTTCCTGGGATCTGCATATTAGGAGAAGTCCCATATCTGTGGCAGCAGCGGCCATATACATGGCATCTCAAGCCTCAGAAGATAAAAAGACTCAAAAAGGTACTTTTGCAGTTGATTTACACTTCCCCTCCCAATTAAAATCTCAGGCTATAATCCGGTTTTAATTACGCACTTTTAGAAATTGGCGATATTGCCGGAGTGGCCGATGTCACAATTCGCCAATCCTATAAACTCATGTACCCTCGTGCGGCCGAACTATTTCCGGAAGACTTCAAATTTTTCACACCGATAGAACTTCTGCCTCAAGTTTAAAATATTTCCTCAAATTCGGGCATCAGGACTTCACTTTGAAATAATTTTCATGTTAAATTCTAGTTTCTGCATTTGTGTATTTGGGTTCGAATTGTGGTAGGCTTGGCAGCCTTTATGTTTATTTGTGATTCCCCACTTATTAGTTAACCAAAAATGGCACATTGTAAAGGACATATATAAATTCGTCTTTCATTAGTCTGTATGTGGGTGCTTCTGTTACGGCACAAACCCGTAGTAACTTTGTACATAAAAGCCAAACCAACCAAAAATTAACAATTTTTTAGCTAACAGACTATTGTCATTTATGGAAGACAACTTGGCCTCAGGCCAATTAAATGTTTCAAATATATAGTTTTCAATATATAGTGTGACCGAGATGCTACATTCTCTAAATTGGGAATCTTTGCGATCTCGAAGGGAAGATTTAAGCATGGGTTTGT
>JAQIXP010001602.1:0-17727 GCA_034700285.1 Proteroiulus fuscus | reverse complement strand
AAGGCAACATTAATTACGTCGACCTTATTGTTGAGCGATATTATTGTTTTTCGACCTAATGACCAGGCGCTCATAGTACATTGCGACATTTTTCACCAACGACCTCATTGCTTGGCGAGCTTATTGCGGCGATCTTTAGCTGGCGATATTTTGTCCGGACACCCTGAACGGGTAATGCGTAGTGATTAATTCATTGGAAGGGCTACATTTTGTTTGTTTTGTAAAATATAGAGTGGGCGCCACCATGCACCACAAAACACATTAGCTACACGAAGAAAAAGAATGCACACCCATTTTGACGATTTGCAACAATGTTATTTTAATCTCAGGAATAAAGAACTAGGCAAGTTTAAAAACATAAAAAAAAAACTAGCGCACTACCTCCCACTATTTTTTTTTTTATCCTTTGTAGCCACAGTTGAAGGCACGAGAGACGGGTTAGAAGAATTTCAAGAAAGCCTGAGTAGGTTTACTAAATACAGTAGCATGCGAACATTGGCAACTTTGAATTATGCCAGCGATATGTTCAATGGATCAAGTATTGTATCTAGGTATGTAGTAATTTAATTACACTACACGTGTAACATTTTTGGGGCATTTTCTTATTTAACCATCTTGGTCTATTTTTTAAAAAAAAATTAGTTATCTTTTGTTTCAAATGCTCAACTGTGAGTATCACTACTGTGACGTCATAGAAGTTAGATAATGTTTTCTATTTGCTGTGAATGACAATGTTATATTCTAAATTGTAAATAATCAAATAAGATGAAAACAAGGAATAAATTTAAACAAATATCAATAAAAGATGAAATATGGCATTAAATAAAATAAAAAAAATTACTAAATAGATATACCGTATGTTGAAAATAAAAGTAATAAAGAATTAAATAATAATTGTGTTAAAGGGAAACTATCACGATGTAATAAGTCATTATTAAATGGTAGGCACTTACTAGATATGAACGTCTGTGGCAATAATAATTGCAGCAGAGTTTCCATATTGAAGAAATCACGATGTTTGCAAAATACACATTAGGCGCCATTTTTCATGCAGAATGAGACATGGAGCACCCTCTGGCACATGTATGTCTATGGAGCTGATGCTTAAATCCAATAGATGGCGCTCACTGTCTCACTAAAAGGGCATCCATCTAAGCTTTGATTTTGCCATATTCAGGTCCTTTTAGTTTATTTATTATTTTACTCATATGCAATTCTTTTTTACTTTTCGTTATAATTTTTCATGCTCTTCTACATGAAACCAACATCATTCAAGGTGCCCCATAGTTTCCCTTTAATAAATTGTCCTCATCATTTATGACAGGTTAACATCAAAAGTGTTCTTTCATTTACTTCATTATTAGTTTCTGGACTTTTGGATCAGTTATGAAATTTGTAAAACCTCACCATTAAAAATATGCAATTTTTGTTTATAGTATTGAATTTGACAAAGACAGTGAATTCTTTGCTATTGCTGGTGTTACTAAAAAGATAAAGGTATGCATTTATGTAAACCTGTATCGTTTCAATGGTTTGTAATGTTTACCAGTGCAAAATTTCCATGTAGATCTTTGAATATGGCACCGTGATTCGGGATGCTGTAGACATTCATTATCCTGTCAACGAAATGGTGTGCAATTCGAAAATCAGGTGAGACATACACATCCGAAGAATTTGATTTTGTACTACTGCTGCATGGACTTCAGTCATTTAATCGATCTGGTGGCATTCTGTCTTAACCAGTTGTGTCAGTTGGAGTTGTTACCACAAAGGAACGATGGCCAGCAGCGATTACGAAGGAACGGTCACCGTGTGGGATGCATTCACCGGACAAAAAACGCGCATTTTTCAAGTTTGTAAATGCGTTGCCTTTCTGTGCGAAATATTTGCCTTACCGAAATTTCTAAATGCAAGCTTGATCATTAGGAACACGAAAAACGTTGCTGGAGTGTCGACTTTAATCGGGTCGACACCAAACTCATTGCATCTGGATCGGATGATGCTAGAGGTAAGAAAAACTACCATAATACCAATTTTCTGTTTTCTCGTTGAACCGAACACCTTATTTTTCATGCACTTTTTAATCGTTTCTTTCCAGTCAAATTATGGTCAACAAATTCCGAAAATTCCGTGGCGTCCCTCGACGCCAAGGCCAATGTGTGCTGCGTCAAGTTTAGTCCGGAGAGCCGTTACCACTTGGCTTTTGGCTCTGCAGGTGAGCAGTCCCAACCTTTCTGTCAGTTCTCCGCAGCTCGATACCTTAATGCCCGGCTGCCGATATCATGAGAGAATTGGCTGGCAATGCATGCTTGTCATTTCTAAAAACGTACGTTCGCTCTTAATTGCAATGTGTTTTTGCCTTTCTGCACTCACTTTATCCGGAAGTACTAAATGACATTGGACAGCCTGAGCTTGGTATTAACATTACTTTCTTATCATAAGTGCACGTGTTGACGTTGTTACGTTTGGCCCGTTTCTTTCTGTATTCGTGGACTTTTTAAGACATGCTTCGTATTTTTTTAGTATTATAGCTGCTATTTTTATTTTCTCTCATTTTGTTACGTGGAGACATTTCCAAACTCATAATTTACAGCGGAGTGAAATTAATTTACTTTCTTGATTTCAAGATCACTGTGTACATTACTACGATCTACGCAACCCCAAGCAACCCTTGGGAATATTTAAGGGCCATCGCAAAGCTGTTTCCTATGCTAAATTTTTGAATCCTGAAGAGATTGTTTCCGCGTAAGCCCGGATTTTTTTACTTTCTTGCCATTTTTCGTAAATTCTGACTACGGGCAAATTTCTGAATGTGTTTTTCCACCCTATTTAGTTCCACCGACAGCCAACTTAAGCTTTGGAATGTAAACAAACCTAACTGCTTACGTTCGTTCAAAGGACATACCAATGAAAAGAATTTTGTTGGTTTGGCTACGGATGGCGATTATATCGTCTGTGGTGAGTTTCAGTAGCAGCATAATACTTCAATTATTGAACGTGCAAACTGATTTATGCAAATGTATTATTTTTTTGCAGGAAGTGAAAACAATTCCTTGTTCGTGTATTATAAAGGTCTTTCTAAGCAGCTATTAACGATGAAATTTAGCACAGGAAGAAGCGTTTTAGAAAAAGAGAAAAAAGAAGAAGATGCTAACGAATTTGTCAGTGCAGTGTGCTGGAGACAAGTGAGTACCCAGGGTTAAGGTGAATGCCACTAGAAGTCTGTCTTTTTTTTAATTTACGTGGACAAATTATTGGTGATTGTAACTCCCATTGTCCATATATATGCTTCCCCAACCACTTTTTTTTATCCGCCCCCTGTAAAATAAATGGGGTAGATGCAAAGCAACTTATTTTGGGTTTTGTTACCTTTGCAACATTATTGTTATGATTTCCAAAACCTTTTTAGCTATGTCTTGATGTTGCAGGCCAATTTTAAGTAAATAATTTGGTGGGCAATTCAGGATCACTCCCATTCCCCACCAGGTGGGAAATGTCAATCTCCTTCCCCTTTAACTGTACATGTGATATGATATATGCACTGATCCTTCCCTCCAGACTATATATTTTTATGGGTACTGTTCCCGCATTTGCCTGGAGGGACAAAACCCTGGGAAATGAAATAAGCATGAATGTTAACACTTGGTTACTGTTTCTTGGCTGATTATATGATTTTGAGTCATTTTCTTTGCTCTTAACTTTTGACTTTCTTTCAGGGTTCGAACGTTGTTGTAGCAGCCAATAGTTTGGGTGCCATCAAAGTGCTGGAGTTAGTTTAATGCACTTTAACTTGGAAATAAATGTCTTGCATTGGTAAATTTGGAGAAAAAAGGAGATCACTGCTTCAGAGAAATAGGATTAGGTGATTTGCAAGGAATTTGAACCTTGAATGAATGACAGAGGCAGCAGACTTCATTATAAATGGAAAGTTAAGGCAAAAGATTTTTTTAAACAGTACTCAATTAAAAAAAATTGGCTAAATCAATAAGGGGTTTTATTACACCAGACAGCTATCCAGGCAAATTTCTGATTTAAAACTACTTTACCGTCATTATAATTTTATGCCTCTGGGGACAGTTCGAACATCGGAAGTGTTTTCTTTACTCAAAATCTGAGCATGAAAAAGCAGAACTTATTTTATCGACTAAATTAACAACTTGCAAACAATTGAAATAGTCTTCAGAAATTATGCCAATATTTTAAGAAGATTTAAATTTGTTTAATTAGAAATCCTGTTTGAGCAGCTCGTTATTAGCATTGTAAAAGTGCTACACATAATTTCAAATGACTTTTAGATCAGTGAGACTAATTCCATTTAGGATAGACTATTTCATAATTTGAATGTGCTTAAAATTTTAAAAAGTAAAAAAATCCAATGTAAATCCAATTCATAACATTTGAGGATGCCACAGCCTGCCTGTGATAACACGATAAGCTAATGCAAAACAATTTCACCCATTATGTTGTTGAATTATTTCTATTGAATTCCATTAATTATCCCCTTTCCCTTTGTATATACTGATAATCACAACTGTACAGACCCCCATTGGGAATAAAAACGGGCGTTATGTTTTTGATGATGACTGCTACTGTGTTGGATGCTGGAAAATGTAGGCTTTACCATCTAGAACTCAGTTCATTCAGTGTCTTTTCTTCTGACTTTTAAACTAAACATGTTTAACTTTAAATATTAAATCAAACAACTTGGTTAAATGGTTAGCATGCTGTTTCAGAAATGCAAGCTTTGGTAATATTTAAAAGTAGGGAGATTAGGGAATTTCTAAGGATATTGAAAACTTAAACAGGTCAAAATTTTTATGAAAGAGTTTGTCAGGAACTTTAACCTTATATGGCTACTCAGAGCACAATTAGCAATTTTTTACTGTGAAATTTCTGAAGAAGGCCAAGAAAACAGAAAACTGGTTGCTTGGAAAAACCTGCTACTTTTAATTTAATTCTATGCACATAATTGTGCTTACGAAAAATGCTGAAAATGGATTTCTTATTAGACCTATATGCATCAGCTATTTAAATATAATACTACACATTTTTAGCTAAAGACTTCCAGGAAGCAAAGTAGTTGTTAATTTAAAATGCTGACACCAGATGTAGAATCCAGTCACCCGTATGTGTTTGACCGCGCATGAATCTCTGAATTCCCAATTGGTGAGTTGCTATACCTAAACTAAATTTTTTTGTTACATTTAGATAAAATTTCACTGTTATTAATTAAATGTTTTTCAGTTATTGACGTTTCACCTGGCATCTGGAAATTCGACGATGTCGGCTAATGGCCCTGCACCTTCTAATCGTTTCTCAAATAGGCATTCTGTAAGCATAGTCTTCATTTCATTTTTGTATACTATTACTGAATTCCGATTAATAAGTCGTGGCAATTTTACCTGCTGTTTCGAGGTCCCAAACTCGTACCGTTTGGTCTAAGGAAACTGTGACAATATGCGATGCGAATTCGGACGTCAGCGTTTTAAGTTTAGAAAGGAATAGGCAAGACGTGACTGTCTGTTGGTGCCCCTGGTATTCTCGGAGTATTCGGCGTTTGCGTACATCCCACAACTGAAATAGAATGGATGGTAAGAACAATTTAGTTTTTACCATTATGCATGCATATTTTTTACCGTTGCCTCACATCCAATGCCCTCATTTCCATTGCTGCAAGTTAGAATGTAGTTTTCGTCCGCGCTTACGTCGCAGTGCATTTGAATGTACTGTTTCTGGTTAAATGAAAAAAGAACTTGGAGTGGTGTCCTTTGGTCCCATAGTCTTAAGTAAGAAAGAGTTAATTTAAGTTGTTTTTTATCAATTAATTATTTAATGGCAAATTCGTTTACCTCAATTCTTTATCTTCACTAGTTTGAGCGATGAAACTTGATTTTGGAGACCATCTTAAATGGGTTACCTAAATCAGCATCATTTTAAGATGTGTAATACTATATAGGCATAGAAAAATAATCGAAAATTCCATGAGAATATACCCAATTACCAAGTTTCTTTGTATCGTATTACTAGTGATCAGATGCCCAGATGCCGTATCCCATAATTTTATCGAATTGTCCCTCGAACCAGTACAAACGGTATTATTATCTTATGAAAGAGGATACAGAAGTCATTTTAATGTAAAATCGTTTGAGTATTATATTTATCTGAGTACCTGGGCTTATATCTAATCCAGTTATTGGTAAATTGTGTCCCTCTGTTATCCATTTAGGGTTTGGATTGCCTTCTTGCCATGCAATTATTTTTCGGTCCCTCGATGCGCTTATGGCAAGCTGCGCTTCAAGACCATAGGCAACCTGAATTAAAAGTCATTATGTAATTGGTACCACATTTATAGTTATAAACATTTTAAATTTGTGAGCTCACTCTAGAAACAGCTTGCTGATGTCCTAACCACTGTTCCAGCCTTTCGCCATTGTAGTAATTGTATACCGAAACGGTCTACATAAACATATTTGTGCCATAAAGTTGTTACCTGAATTTGTGTTCAATGGCACGGCAGGAAATGGCAAATTTCTATTTACTTTATCATCACTTCCTGATAAACAGAGTCCAGGCGTCATGGACGTTAAGCAAGTTACAGATCCTTTGTGAGCTAGGGGCAGTTGTTTGGCACTGGACACAAATTCTTTTGGCTTGGAAGTTAAGCTGAAATGTAATCATATTTTGCTAGAAAAGTCCTAGAAAAGATTTTTTTTATTTGGGACAGTTTTAGAACCTGTACACATAATTAATGACACATTTGGTTGAATTCTTTGCTGTGAATTTTGAAAGAATTGTTATAATTTTTTCAAACCATTATATTGGTATCAGTTAAATACATTACTATAGTAGGCTAATGCAGCGTCAATGAGTGCATTTTTGCCATATAATATAATCATACATTTAACTACGGTTCACCATTTTTTTCTGAGTGGTGTTACATTGATTCCAAAATATTTTTCCAAATAATCAATTCTAAGAAATCCATATCAGGCAAGAGTTTTAAGTCAATACTGCAGATAATTTAAAAGAATATTTTCCAAAAAATACCTAAAGTAGTCCATATCTGAAGCATCTTTGTATTCATGCCTCTGAGACATTTGTGTCAATATACCCGAGTTGACTTGCAATTGATTATACTTTCGAAATAAAATTTAAATCTTTGGTAACATTTCTATACTGAACATGGATTTTAAATCTGAGGTTTGCATTTATTGATATTTTGAACCTTATATATGCATGTATATAAAACAGGGCTGCTGGCTAATTCAATATTAATAATTGCCATGACAACCAAACACAACAATAGAACTGCAAATAAGATATTATTAACAGAGGAATTAACCTACAGAATTTTAAAGCTTATTGTTTGTAAGATATAGCAAGAATCCAAATTATCCTAATTCTTGTTTTAGTTAAAAAGACATTTTGTAATCTTTTGGATTTTTAATGCTAGTTATACTTTATAGATCTTCGATTATTTGCTGAAATTAAGTAGGAGGGTGGGATGGAGTGTGTTAATTAATCACACCCATGACAACACACGATGCAAAATTAGTAGCCTGGGAGTGGGGGATGAAGCATACTCAAGTCCTTTCATTAATTATTTATTAAATCGATTGAAGTATACACGTCCCAGTGAACAAAATAAATTCTGTAATATTGCAGTTTTTCTGCAGTCTAAACTGCTATAAAATTGCTGCCGGTTGAACTGTTGCAATGGATTCAAGCAGCTTTATGAAACCCAAATTAACTGCAGTAAAATTGTATTCCAGGAAATAAAAAAACCATAATTTTTTTATCTTGAATTCAGTTGTACTGCAGTGTGTTTCATTAAACCTGTTAGAAATCACCATTAATCCGGAAGAATTTCAAGAATTAATTGCAGTCTGAAGTGCTATTGCAGTATTTTTTTCACTGGGTTTGTAAGCAACATTATAAAATGAGTACATTGTAAATTTTTTGAGGAGTGAACCAGCCAGCTAAACCACATTTATACTCCAAATTTTAAATCTGGAGTAGGCCCTAGGTCTTACGGGACCAATGTAAAATGTAGGCCTATACTGTTACTTTGTAAAGATATGCAAAGCTTGCATACTGTTTTTGAATTTCGTGAAATTTAAAATTTTAACTAACTTAAGCGTGAGTTTAATCAGAGATAATCTCTGGTTTAATAAACTTAAATTTTATGGTTGCAAACCGTGATAATTTAGATTGTAGACAATTTAAATTAACCACCCAGTTTGCATCATTTATGGGCGATCCCTCGTTAATAGTCTTAGAACGCAAGCGCCTCAATTTAGTCGTCGGCTTTTTTGTTTGAAAACTAATGTTTCGTTGTCGGTCGGTGTTAAAAAGTCAACGTTAGTTATGGAGGAAATTTTGAGGTGAATATTTACTTATTATTCTTAATTTTAACAGTCTTGTACGTTTACTGGTATGTAGTTTACCAAAATGATAACGGTTTACGCAAATAGAAAGGCAGGATAGCTGCGAATAGCGTGTGAACAAATTGAACTCTTTGAGTACATGCTGCATGCATTGGAGACTGGAGTGGGTCAAGGTCTTGGTAGGTTCAGAGGTTATAATATCAATACCCTTGGTTTAAACCTCCAAAACTATGGATTTGGTCATTTTAAGTTATGGCCTGTAATTGGAGTCCAGTTCTTATAATATATACCAGTAGCCTTGTTCCCAAAAGAAATAATGGTTGTGAGTAGTCTCTCTCAACATCATCAAGTTAAAATTTAAGTTTTATACAATGTTTCTCCAGATCAAACCTTTGCTCGTTTAGATACAACCAGGAATAAACACTATGCCTAAAATTTAATCCACTAAGTAGGTAGGCCCCCCTATTATTACAAAGACAGCATAAGTTGGGGTAACTCAAAGCTAGTGTAACTTTTTATATTTGATAGATACTCGTGCTTAGTTTGGGAATGATGTGTTAATTAATCTCAATCGATTTTATTTGGTAAACCCACATCTAACTGGTAAAATATATTAACTAAAACAATGGTGCTGTTGTATGAAACCAAGGATTACATGAAACTATGCTGACCCACTCAAACTGATTTGCATTTTGGCATAAATACCCAATTGTATATCTGCAGTCAGAATATATTCCATACCTATACCAAATAGGATAACCATGTAATTTTTTAAACAGGAATTTTCCAAAATATACGATTATGCAGAAAATCAAGGGACTTGATTTGTTATTCAAAAATGCCTTAATATAGAGCGTAACCCTTCGCCAGAGGGAGGCACTTTAGCACATTAATGTCATTTGTATTTTGAATTTTTGCTGGAAGGTACGGTGTGGTTCCAATTAAAAAAAAAACTTTGGCATTTCATAATAATTAAGATATTTATGCTAATGATATACAACTTCCTAAAAGGAAACTTTCCTTTAAAAGCAGCTCACCAAGGAACAAAAATCAAATTAATTTGTTGAACTTATGCTGCAAATATTGGTTGGTGGCAGTAGTTTCAATAGTTTATGCAAACATGTATTCAGCTACTTATAGCCTATATGAAGTAGGCTACACTTGTTGGGATGTAAAGGCAAATTGTGAAATCTTATTGTTATTAAACGTCATAACTAAAACTTTTGCTAGCAAACTTTGTTTTAAAAAATGTTTCTATGCATCTCGTTTAAAAAATTGAGTGTGAAAAATGTCTACTTATATTTCAGGTGTGTTAAAATGAAACAGTTACGCGGTTTCATTTACATAAGTCTATAATGGAGAGAAAGAAGTTTCAAAAGCCTCCATTTAGTGGGCCTCCTTATCGGGATAGAAGTCCTGCAATATTTCATGGTAATAGCTTGGAATTACATTGACTTTATAATTTACGTATTTGTTAAATTTGATAATGTTGACCATATCATGCTTTTATTTTAAGATCTTACCAGAGCTTGGCAGTCCATTGATATTCTTAAGGAAAAGGTACACATGCTCAAATTCATTCTCAGATGCTTCATATAATTTGTCATAAATACTAAATTATGGGTTATTCTATTAGAATATTAATATTTGTTACGTTCTCTAATGATAACGAATGAAATTGGTGAATCTTAGCAACATATTTATGAGAAAACTAAACAGTATTTTAACCAGGCACTATCTCGGCACGTAACCAAATTAACTTTTATCTACATGTATTTCTAAAATCAGGTATATATTCATTAAAATCTGATTAAATGAAGCATCTTTTAAAGTTTTCCGTATTGCAATAGTGCTTCCATATCTAATCTACCAGTATTATTTCAGTTACAGTGCACGGAAAAGAAATTACAAACAATTGGCAATGAACCCTTGGATCTCAAGTCGCTAACGAGCGGTCAGCATGTGTGGCCCAACGATGTGCATCAACCTGTCGTAACGTCCAGAGTGAGGAAAAGGAAAGTGTTTCGTTTGGGTGAGTCTTTTCTTCCAATGTCTTCTTTAACTTAAAGGGTAAATTAAAGCTTAGCTGGAAAAAAAGTGTAGAATCCAAACACATTTTTAATTTTCAAATATTTCTACATGATAGAAAATAGAAATAACATATTTTAACGTTCGAAATGCAATTTCTGGGCTCTATAAGGGCTACACGAAATATTTATAGGTCTTGCTTCTACTCTATCGTCAATCATCAATCCTTATTTCTTATACAAAACTTAACTTAATCTTCTTTTTAAATACGAATTTTTCATCGTTATACTAAACGTCATTCACGAACAAACCCCTTATTGCGTTTCTAAATAACTTTTTTTTAGTATGAGGAATCCTAAGATTTTAAACTTGGCTTTTTTTTTTTAATAATAAGAAATATTGCACCGTGAAAAATATTCATTTAATGAATACAAAATGCAGTCACCAATAGCTGACCAATCGAGGGCTGACCCAGCCGAAAACCCAATTATCTCTTAATAAACTGAACTGATATTGACATGGGTTTGTTTAGAAGATTGCTCAAAGACTTGAGTACTGTATAATTAAGGAGAAATTTAAGAGTATTTGTTGTTGTTGTGGGGGATCTTGCTTCACATTCTTGGTCTTTGACATTTGAGTATGCGGCCATTTGGGCATTTACTGGTAGTAAAAGTGTAATCATTTCGGTGGGTCATCAAATTGCAGCTATCAATTGACCAATGGTGTTGTCGGGCTCTCCATATTGTCCAATTATTTGGGTGGTTTTTATTAGTTCGTAGAGGCTGGGAAGATGCGCGTACACACACAAATAAACACGAGTAAGTGGCCCTCATTGTTGGCGTCGCTTGCAATTTCAACCTTTAGTGGGTGGCACGAATGACTTTGGCCGAATAGACATGCTGGCCTTTTTCAACGTGTAGTCCCAGCCCCTCCATCGGAACCACACAATACCCTGACGCGCGGCCAAATCTGTCGGATTGGTCAAGTAGATCCCGTTTAGACCGCGGCCGCAGCTGCGCCACCACCATCCTCCCCGCAACATTGAAGCGCAGTTTAGCGAGGACCGGTCATTGTCGCTGAAATACAAAATGGGAATTATAGTATGGGATTCTGCACTTGGTCATTTCCTTAGGGGTTGTCCAAAAATTACTTTTATAGAAAAACTGCCCAAATTCTTCTTAGTAAGACCAGATAGGACTGTTTTATCTTGCTAACATTGCTAAACGCTATTTTATTTTGATGAAACATGATATTATTTTGACTTAGTTAGTCGTACACCCCCCCTCTTCCCTTGCAAATGCAATTTATGAATGGCCCCTTAGCGAAATTGAATTATACATGCGAATGAGTAACTGCCACATTGTGGCTTTTTTGTTAATTACTCCCGGACAACTTTTTTTTTTAGTCATGGCTGCTATTAAATAACGTGCTTTCAATCTGCCAGTTTTCTATAGTAATTAGAAGTGTGGGTTTGGCTCATCGTTAATCATCAATATATCTATTGGTTCGATCGTGTATGTCTATTAGATAAAATACTTAAGACAGTAGCCGAATGTACGCCCCTTATAGAAACCATAGCCTGAAGTTACCTTTGTTTATCCACCATTGTAAATTAAATACGGAAAAAATTGTGCTACCTTCTCTAATTGCTAATAGAGTATGGTCTAACCTTAATTTTCCAACAAAAAAAGTCTTGTTGCAAACCAGGTAGGGAGACCTTAAATTGATATTTTTAAGTATTTGTTTTTGGTTTGCTTTGATTGTCATTGGAATACAACCATCCCTCGATTGACTTCTTTAAGCTTATTTTATATTGAAATAATTGATAATAATAGGTTTCAGCTAGCTGGAATTGGACTATTTCAATAAAAGGTTTTTTCCTCCGAAAATAATGATATGTTTGGACCTAATAATAAGAACAAGGCGAATAAAGAATGAATTAATTGATGCCCTACGGGTCAGGTGAAGTTTAATATTGAAATATTTCAGGTGATTAATGTAATCATTAAAGCGGAGGACATGTCAGAATGAAAGGTTAATGAAATTAGACTTGCGGCGATAGCACAGATGTTTCAAATTCGTATAGTGCAATGGGGTTTTGCCGAAAGGTCTGGGAAGGCAAGAATTTTCCTTAATAATCCCATTCTCAAAGGGGAAAAAAATGGATTTGAATCCTACGTTATCAATAGGCGTGTTTTGGCGTTATTACCCTGTGCAACTTTGGATACAGAGTTAGAACCTTGAGCGTTTTACTGTTGACACCAGCCGTTTTATCGTTTTGAATAACGATGCCGGGTAACCAGAAGTGTAACCAACCGGTTATCTACCTAAATAGGTGGTGTACCAAATGAGGTAACAGAAATTATGGATACCGCGTACAGGAAAATCATAGAATGAAGAACTTTACGTTTTAGCGTTTTGTTTATATCCTATTATAGAGTTAAAAACTACTTGTAAACTGGATGACTACAGCGTATGACAGGGTAATAACGCTAAAACACGCCTATTAACGTTTTAAAACATGAGAGCAGTGAAAATCGTTAAATAAAAAAAACAAACTGTTGTATGCATACCACCGAGGAGTTTACCAAATGCAATCAGACTTACTTTCCAATTAAACCAGGTTGCTTATTTTTCAAGTAGTTAAACAGTGGATGAGCATTCGCTCCATTTACATCAATTTTACTGAACATATCAAATGTTATATTATATTTAGTTTTAACAAATTCTTTGATTTCTGCATCAGTACCTGGTTCCTAAAAACCACAAATATTTGGAAATTCTTAACACACTATAATCAACTAATAAATCTAAACTCTACTAGAATGGATTCAATAGCGCTCGTATACATATCTTACTTGATAAGCAAATTGATTGCAAGGAAATCCCAGGATTTTTAACCCTTTCGATTCCCCATATTTCTCATACTGTTCCTGCAGTTGAGTATAACTGACGTGAGTTTTGCCACATTTTGAAGCAACATTTACAATGATACAAACATGCCCTCTACAAACCAAAAGAAATTCTTAATTAGGAAAGTACTGGCGAGTTTCTAGCAAGTATGTTTTCGTGACTACCTTGGTTATTTAGTAATTTATGTTTACCTTTTTTAATCTTAGTTAATAAAACGAGCTCTTAATTAAAATGAACAGGCCTACCGATATTTTTCTAAGGAAACTTCTTCCCCATCGATATTTATGGCTTTGAAATCATAAATTGAGGTTGCATTTTTCCATTCCTCGTCCGAATTAACAGCCTACATATTTTGAAATAAAATTGGTAAAAGATGTACGTGTAATATGGATCCAGAATTCAGAAGTATCAAATACAATTATTACAAGCCTACCATTATAATATTATAAATAGAAGAAGGAAACTCTTCAGTCTGGTAAATTAGCCAACTTCACCTGCAAGTTAATTACACTTTACATTATTTACCAGGATCATTACCGTAATAATTTGTTAATGAATTCGAATGACGCAAGCCAATGACAGTTTCGTGAGGTCAACTCCAGCAAAAGTTTACGTGAAAGACTAATCCAGCATGTTATGAATATTACTAGCATCTCCTGGTTGTTTACGTTATTGCTGCTTATTAATATTTAAAAAGATTGATTTCATTTTGTTTATAAATAGCTTAACTTTTTTATCATATTGCAGCTTGCAAATTAAGAACATTATCTTTAAAATTAGCCTATATTAACTCGATACAGTTTAAACCTATGAAAATATTTTATTTCAATATGAGTAGCTATTTAAAGACCATGTAATGGTTTAATATGTAGGCCTAAATATAAATTTGATATTCAGCAATGTGAATAGTTACTTTCAAGGATAAATATTATTGTCTGTTCAAGCAAATACATTATTTATCAGTATACAGTTGGCAGCAAAAAGGCACAGAATCATTAAGTTAGTGCATGGTATTCAAGTGCATTTATTCAAAAATTAGCATGTTTATTTACACATGGTCTTTTTTAGGTCTTGTTGCACAAATATTTTTTTCAACATGTCGACTAGACAATTTTATCGAACACAAGGCCTACTTGCTATTTATTTAAGCTAAAAAACCAACAAGACAAAGTCTAGTCAATATAAATTTCTGGTTTTTAACTTGTACATTTGTAACTGTTTGTGCAATAAGGCAGAGATTAAATTTTGCACAAATAATTGCTCCAACATAAAATGTTTTTTTTTTTATTTGATAATTTTCAGATATGATAAAAAAAAGCCATCACCCTCAATTAACTGAATGTTTAATATTTTCAGAAATCAAAAAAACAAACAGAAAACGTTCATTCCAATTCATAAGCCTACTGTACTGAAACCGGGCAAAAGAATGACGTAAATATCACGCGGCTGGTGATTGCCAGTAGTGGGATATTTACACTATTCGTTTGCTCGGTTTCAGTGGTTTCAGTATACCTATAGGTACGAGCATAAATGCCACGAATCTGATTGTGGGAATCGCCCCCTACCACATGGCATACATACACTGACCGTAGAGTACTCACCAAATTGAATTGAATCCCCTATATAGGGTCCAAAAATTATCAAATTTTGATATCATACAATACAAATACTAAGGATCAAATTTTATCCACGTTGCTCTACTGCTGAACTTTAAACTGGAAAGCAGGCATATATGAAATTGTAGTATTTTAAAAATACTAATTTCATATTACTACAAAAACAGGTTCATTTAACAAATATAAACTCACATTATAGTCAGCTCCAATAACTTTTGGCCCTGTCCCCCATGTATTTCCAATGCAGCCAGGGCCAAAAATTATAGGAACCGACTATAATTCTATAGATTCTCACTCAATTTTCCTTCATGGAAAATCTGAATATGAAATACCTTTAGTATGCTTACAACCTGTAACCTTGTTAACATTCCTGACACTATCAGAATTCGCGCCATTTACCCATAGGTCTAAAGATTCTATCTGCAGTGAGCCAGCATTTTTATAGCCTAGCTATTTTCCATCATTATTAGCAAAACTAAAGACTTACGCCTAACACACGCCTTGAAGCTTGGACTAAATGACTACACTATTACAAATTATTTAAATAATTAGTGAACTTACCTAGAATCAAGTTTAACAATCCGGCTACCAAATCACAACAGAACCAAAGCACTGAGAAGATGCGAATGTAAAAAAAGTTTACGCAGTATAATGTGACGTCACGCTGCACGATTACAGGGTGTCTCAAAAATCATCACACAAGATAAAAGAGTGGGAATTTTAAACTAAACATTTTCACAAAAGTAATTAACATTTATGCATTTGTATATTGAAGCAACAACAGTGTCTTACAATTTATTATCCATTTTAATATCTTAAAGGTGACAATTAAATTATTTGCACTACAATTAACAATTAATATCAGTTTGCGAATGGCAAAATAAGACTAATTACACAACAATAAATATCCATTTGATAAAAGTAATATTTATATACAAAGCTGTTCCTCTTAATTACCTCAGATCTAGCCCATCCAGTTACCTGGTTTATCGACCAGATCGTCATTCAAGGACAACCATTGTAATAAATAAAACTAGAATATTAAATGGACTAAATGCCGTTAGGAATACTAAATAGCTACTCAGTTCGGGTGTACACTTCCAAACGGATGAAGGAATAAATGCGGCACCGATTTACCAGTATTTATCAAAATCCTTTTCCATGGTCTAAAACATATAAATGTTGTGAATTAGGGTAGTTTTATGCAAACTAATCTACAAATATTTATTGATACTGAGATTTGACAGAATTTACTTCTTTTATACATAACGTAAGGGGAAATTCATTTGGTTTGATGAAATCTGCACGGGCATTTATCCAAATTTTGAGGCAGAATATGAGGAATTTAGTTGTTATGCGATGCAAGCTTACCATGAACAAAAGAGACGAGGATAAAGAATATGATTGATTTCTAGAAAAATATTCACCAGTGATGGTATCAAGTTTTATATCCAAAAGTGCCAACAAGTGTGCACTATACTAAAAATCTCATAAAATTTCAGCCACATTAAAATTAAAATGTATTTATTCTTTTTTTTCCTATGTATTACCGGTTTCGCATAGTGGAAAGTGAAGCTAGAATTGAATGATTCCAATAGTGAACCTTTCTTCCATTACTAAATTTTCTGAGTTTACAATTTAGGTATTTCCGAGATCGGGCAATATGGCACAGCCCATCTTTTATATAAAAATTGAGATTTTTTATTACTGGTAAGTTTAATTCCACTATACCCTCATGAAAATGCAAAGTAGATGTAGATATTTATACGATTTAATGACCTGGTAGTCACCATGACTTTCTGTTCTTTGCAAATATCTATAATGCATTAGTAAAAAGTAAAGCTCTGTCAACAGTCAGTAACAATGTAATATTTTATATGTACTCACAAAGGGATCTTCGTTAGGACCGTATCGTTTAACCGGCACACCATTTTTATCGATCAAAAATTTGGTGAAGTTCCACTTAATAAAGCTGAAAACAAATTAGGGTTTTCATAACAAAGTACCCAACATTTCCCTAATGATTTACAAAATGCTATTCTCCATCCACTTACTTTCCCAACATCCCTCCCTGTTTGCTTTTAAGGTATTTCCACAAAGGATGAGTATCGTCTCCATTCACTTTGATTTTACTGAACATGTCGAACTGAACGTTATATTTTTTTATAAATTCTTTAATTTCGGCTTCGGTACCTGGCTCCTACGATGCAAAACACCAGAATTACAATAAATTGACGCAAAACTTCACTGAAGTCAGTGACTTTTAGTACCTGGCTTCCAAACTGGTTGCACGGAAAGCCGAGTATTTTAAGCCCATTTGATTCCCCGTATTTCTCATATAAAGCTTGCAACTGAATATAGTTGACTTCAGTTTTGCCTCATTTAGAAGCAACGTTTACGATGATGCATACGTGTCCTCTAAAATCACAAATATAGCACAACAAAATTAATAAATAAATTTATTGTTTTAATTCCTTCTACTAGGCATTTTCATGCATATACCTATATTTCTCTAAAGAGACTTCATTGCCATCAATATCCGTGGCATTAAACTCATATATAGACTTTGCATTTTTCCAATCGGCACTTGAAGCCTAAATTGCATCACGAATCATAAAGAAAAAAAAATGGGAACACGCATGAGATCATGAGTCATGATGGCACTTTGAGTTTAAGATGGATCAATTCTTTGTGGTACAAACTATTTAACATTAATGGAAAGTGCAATATGCAAATAACGTTTAAATATAAGCAATAATTCCAATTGTGCCCCCCCCCCCCCC
>JAQIXP010001601.1:0-17735 GCA_034700285.1 Proteroiulus fuscus | reverse complement strand
TTTGAAAACGTCGTGATTTCTTCCAAATGAAAACTTTGCTGCAATTATTATTGGCACAGCCATTCATATCTAGTAAGCGTGTACTGTTTGAAATTAACTTGTTTTAAAGTGAGACTGTCCCTTTAAGCTCTGGAATCATTTGAGCACGTGCAAAATTAGGCAAGTATCTCTGGAGTATGCACGTGAACCACGTGCATGCTCTTTAAGCCTTGAAAGTTGAAACCAGTTGAGCATAGGATTGGGACTTGCATGTTCAAAATTTAGGAAATATCTACGGAAAATGTACCTGCAAGCCTCATGTTCAGCTGGTTCTAATCCAGAAAAAGCATGCAAATAGTAAACTTAATAACTCAAGTTATGTTATTAGGCATGAAATGAAATAACTTACCGCCGCAAAATTAACTTTGCAGCCACATGGTTTGCAGCGTGCGATCCTCTGTCAAGAAGCAAGGAATGCTGGGATGACTGTCAAGAAGCAAGGAATGCTGGGTTGAATATGACGACACAAGATGGCTGATGACAACTTACAGGGTGCCACAAAACTTGCTGTTTCCATTTTGCTCTTTTACAACGCAGGCTTTTCACAAACTATTCTACAAACAATAAATGCAAATTAAATTATTTTAACTATAAAAACAGTTCAGCTTATATTTATTTAAAACCTTACTTTAATAGTGCATTGAATTTAATATTAAATTTTGTCTAGAGAGCTAGCTGACACTAAGGAATGGAGTAGGCTATAGGTGGAAAAAGGGGGGCAAGAGTTCCACGATTTTAAAAATGTTGAGGGAGTAGAATCCCCCCCCCCCATGCAGGTGCCCCTTCCCTAACTTTGATCATCCCAATAATAGCATCTCCACTCGACTCCAGTAAAAAATGTTAATATTGGTTTTACTGGGGAAAATATTGTCCATATTTCCAGTACTCCAGTATAGGCTGATATGGGCCTATTCCTATTTTTCTCGGAAATCAAGAATTACACAGAAAATTCTTTGGAGAAGGATATGCAAATCCTTGTAATTCCAAATCACATTTTCCCTAAATTTTAAACATACATATCATGACAATTGCATTGATTTGCCTACTGCTAGTATAGTATTGTGACCTGTTAAAATAAAATAGCATTAACTGGGGCCTACTGCCTATAACCCTTTCAACCCATACAAGTTTAATTCAAGCTTAAGAGGATGATCAAATTCACATTACAGGAAGAGGGTCAGGGGTCATAGGGTGCCAACAAAAAATTACTGCACGTGTTTAGTCACTTACTTAAAGGGTAAAAAAACACAATAACGCGTATTGGGTTAGCCAAAGGGTTCAGTAGTTGCAACACAGACCCCCTTCATGTTTATGGCAGTAACATGCCACGTGGCAAAATCCTGGGTCTTTTAGGCTGAGAGTGTGAACAAGTGGTTGATAGGGGGGTTAACCCTTTCGGTGGCTATGGGTCAGTGATGTTGTATTTGGGTAAGAAGTGCGCATGGAGCACAACAACAAAAAGGAGGGGTGTGTAAATAAAAATCCGAAGTGTAGATGCAAATATGGGTACCAAGGGGTTACCCTGATCCTAGGCTAGACAAGAAAAGTCTGAATGGATCAGGGACCTTCCTATACCTAGACTAGCATTTCAAAACATGTTTTGCTTTTTTATATTTTCTCAATCGATTGTTGGGGGTAGTGGTACGGTTATTGGTTCAACATTTTGTCAAAGATAATTCTGTCGAGTTGTTGGCTTTTGTCGATGTTTATGGGTTTATCAAAGGGGCGTGAAAGGGTTATTGCTTTTTAGTGACACCACAAAAAAAGAGTCGAAGGGTATCAGGGCAACCAAAATACACCCAAAATAAGGGGCCAAGAATTTTTTTTTTTTACAAACTAGTGTGATTTATAGCATTACAATTTTTTTCTTTTTCTCATAATAGAGAATACGGTAGTTTCTGGCAAGGGGTATATATCGTATATAAAAGGGTTGAATTATAAGGCACACATGCACAATAACAGGCTTGATGATTATTTGCATATGGCCACGGTCTGATACACAGTACAAGTTGACATTTTATTATAGACGTCAACATGGGTTTTTTTAAAAAAGCTCAATGAATACAAAGTAGGCATTGTGTGGTTAAGATGTCAAAAACTACTCCATTATGCAATTGAAATAAAAAACAAATAATCTAAGCTAAAACAGAAGACAGGTCAAAGGGATTTGCCGCTTGGGTATAATGACATTTTAAAAATAAAGCAGTACTCAAATAGTATCTATTAGGGGAAGTCCAACTTTGAAAGAAATGGGTTGTAGGAAAAATTAGGAAAGGCAAGGAAATTGCAATTTGATTTGAACCCACCAATCATTAAATAAAATGTCCTGAACACATGGATTTTTTTTAAATTGCAAAGCCCAAATCGGCGCCATTTTACTGAAAGTATGTAGTGCCCTCTACTGTATAAAAGGCATCAGTTCTCATCAGGGGTGTATTTCCCAATAGGCCCGGGCCTAGGGCGGCAAAATTTAGGGGGCGGCAATTTCAGACAGCTATAACTGACTTAAGAAACTAAAGTTTCTCAAGTCAATTATTAGGTGAAGATTGCCGCCCCTTTTGGTAATTTTTAACCCATTGTAGTGTTTTTGAGCAAAAAAAATCACCTGCGGCGCTATTTTGAGTTAATTTTGACAATGACATACAAAATATTCTAATTTTCATCTATGTCCAGAAATTTTGTAGCATTTTTTTGGTCCGGTCTCTCCCCCATCCCAAATGGATTTCTAATGGGGAAAGTGTTGGTGGTGTGATGGGATGGGGGCGGCAATTCTAATCGGGCCTAGGGGCGGCAAAAACCTAAATACGTCCCTGGTTCTCATGAAACATGAAGCGACGCATGTCCTAGAGGGCGCCATTAACTTTTAGTGTTTTCTGATGCAATCTATGGAAAAATGGCGGTAAAGGTGTATTTGGCAAACCTTGTTAATTTCTTCAATGGAAACTCTGCTGCAATTATTATTGTCACAGTTATTCATATCTAGTAAGTGTGAACAACTTAACTATCACCTGTTACAAAGTGGAACTTTCCCTTTAAGAAAACAAGGATCTTGTATGGGGCATTCATTAATTTCGAGAGTAGGGAGGTCGTTTAAAATTTTGTAACAGGATGACGGGGACAAGTACTCGTTTCCAGCAATACCAAAACTTTGAAATCCAATTCTACTGGCTTCAATAATCCGACGAGTAGTTATTAGGCCAGAAATTTTATTAAAACTTATTTTATTATTTTCAAACTCCAAGTTTTAATTAAAAAATTTCAACATGATTCATGAATCAAAATAATTGTGAACTTTCTTGTTATGTCTCAAAATGATCCCAAATTTTTAACATTTTCATTCTTTTTTATGTTAATTTATTTTTCAAAATCTGGTCTGATATTTTGCAACAATCACTGTATGCATAAATACATTACTTACACACACCCACATTAGTATCCAGCTTTAATAGGCAGTATTAGGGCATAAAAAAGTACAAGAAAAACGAAAGAATGAAATTTACAACTCTATAGGCCTAGCTGTCTCATTCCTGCCTCCTAATTCCTTGCAAGAAATCTAAGATTGCTATTACTTCTGATTTAAAACTTTGCTAATCAAATGACTTACCAATAGGCAATTGTAATTCCAATGGACTAGCAAATGACAAGAGCGATTGTGTGCATCCAAAGTTCCGCATTTTATGTACGAAATCTAGGCAGACACAAATAATTAGGCATATCAGGAACTGAGCTAGGCTATATTCGTTAAGGGAAATGAATACGCTTTATTATACGGCTGACAAAAAAGCTATTTTGAATGGAACTAGGGTCTATCTCCATAAAAAAAAATCAATTAAATAACTTAAAATGCTAATAGTACCATTCCGAGACATAAATTTGATTCAGGATAAGCGAATAATTGAACATCTCATAAAACGAGGAACTGGATTATTTATTGCAATAGTGAGTATTATTTTAGTTCCTATTTATCAAAATTAACTAAGGCAGGAATGATAACGTGTGATTAAGATGTACTGACTTTCAAATTATTGTAAATAAGACACTTACCTAAAATTCGAGAGCTGAACTTCTTCCTCTGTTTCATTATTTTTATTAGAATACCTGAAATTGGAGAAATATCACATGCATCTCTATATATCTCTATTAGGGAACATTCATAATAGATGTCCAAGCTCAAGAGTGAAGGGGGGCTTACCCAAAAATGAACATCATTTATGATGTCAAAAATGATAAGGAAAAATTATCATAATTTTATAAACACTTTCATACGGTTTGCATGATATTACTAATTTTAAATTACTACTGGTATTGTTTATCACATCTGTGAAAAAATAGAGCATCTATGCCTTGTACATTAGCACTTATACATTATTTAAGGGGGTTGGGTGGGGGAAGGGGAGCCATTATTTTAATTTTGAGCGTCATTCTTTGAAGGAGCAGGAGATTAAAAATTCTCCAAAAAAAACTCGGACGTCCTTTATGATTGCTCCCTTGATAAAATTTGCAGAAGTTTATGATGAAAACTTACAATCTATTTTGCTGCAAATCTATTGCTGGAAATTTTCTATATATTCACAAATTTCCTGAAATTATAAGTTTGCAAAAAATAAATTAAAATAATCAGCAATTTTTCTTTGAAAAATTGGCAATTTAGGTTTCATAAGAAATGGGTTGTTTCGAAAGTAAGTTAAAATGAAAGAATTTCAGATGAAGATTTTGAAAGAATTTGTTAGTTTAGAAAATAAGGAAACATTGAAAAATGGACAGATTCATTTTGTTAGCTTTTAAGAACTTATGAAATTAGGAAGGTCAGCAAGTTCAAAAAGATTAAGAGACAAGAAAGATCAAGAATTTCTTTTACTGGGGCATGTTTATTATCCAGCATAAGCAGAACTACATGCGCCATGTAGTAAAAACCTAACTTAAACTGACATACCAAAATAGAAGTGCACAATATGTATAAAACAATGTCTATACAGCTATAGGAAATTGAGTTAGGTTCAGACTGGGATATGGTAAGAGCTATTGCAAGTTAATTAACAGCAAATAATCAAAATAAGATTAGAAAGGTTTAGACGAGCAATGTTAATTGAGAGAGAAAAGTTATCAGGCTAAAAAAATAACAGAATACAGCATTAAAGAAATTTTGGGCAACAAATCACATATGAAATCAGCTTTAAAAAATTACTACAAATAAATAAGGGAGATAAAATAAGTAGGAAAAATATTATAAAAGGCTATTACAAACAGCAACGAAACTGTGCAGCCAAAAAAGCCAATTTTAAAAAATATACATTTCACGATTTGTATAATCTGATGGCCCATTCAACATCATCCAGTCTGGACCGAAAAAAATATGATGGTAATAATGAAAAAAAAAGCCTTGACGAAGCAACAAGCACAAAGAATCACCAAAAAGTCTTATCGTTCACAAAATTTCACTCAAATCTTTTTAATCTTCTGTACAACGGAAACTAACAGCACGAACTTTTGCTTTTTTGTTAGAATTGCACATTGAAAACTTGTATACAACAAATAATGAGAATGAAAACTTTGCTACTGACTGCCTCCATTCACATTTTTATAATATTTTTTCGCTATATAAAGGACAAATTACATGACTCACGGACCCTTATAGGGCAATGATTATTCGGACACAATCACTGGGCCCAAGCATGATCGTAGGAACTTTAAACGACATTGTGAGGTAGAGGAAACAATTCAGGACAGCTTGGACCACAGTGACACTGTGTGGACAAAATTCACATACAATTATGTGTATACATTATGGAGTTTTCTTGCAAAAGAGCCACCTTTTATCAGTTTCGATGGAAAAAAAGTAGTTAAAGAGTAGTTAATTATAGTTGAGTTAGTTTTCGTAAACTACTATAATAGGAAACGCTGCGCCTCTTGTAGCAAAAATACACATGACGTACCGTACTTGAATGAAAAGCCACCACAAGGATTAGAAAAAAGAGGAATGAAATAGGTATTAGGACCGAAGTGGGGTTTCTCCTAAAACAGAAGAAATTTAACAACAGACCCTCCATCTAAATCTCCTCAAGAAATTTGCACAAAAATACTTTTAATCTGTAATTCATTTGCCATCAGGACAGATCTGAGGATCTAAAACTACAAGTAAATGGAAGTAAACAAAAAGTCACTTTTGCTTCACTCTCGGAAATGTTGGCTTAGATTTATGCCGAATTTCCCTCACCTTCTTCAGCTAGGCCTCCAAGAGTGGCTCAAATTTTTACTTTTCCTATACTACATTTCCTCTGCCAGGAAACTGTCAATAAGGCATTCATTTTTACCATTAACTCTGAATTGGTTTTTAATACCTATAAATTATAATGAATTAAGATTGAAAAACAATGAATTATAATTTCTATGGTAGCTTGTAACTTTCCCAAAAAATAATAAGTGTGTGTGGAAGTTTGACAATACCAGGCAATTAAGATTAGATTTCCTACCGAAGTGATATGCAAAAAAGGGGAACCATTAAAACCCTCAGAAGTCCCATATATGCAAATGATGTAGGCTGCTAAAATAATGGTTTAGGAGCATTAAATGCTACACGTGTGTATTTGCCTTTTTGTACATAACTTTAAGTGCCAAGAAGAAGAAAAAACCCCGAGTGTGGGGATAGATTTTGGTTACGCTAAATGGTGGTTTGAATCTTGAGAAAGTAAAACTGATCGTATCCACTCCTTAATGAATAGTGCTTCAAAAAATAATTACAGACTTTCCGCCAATTACTTTTTTTCCTGCCACTGCAATCCTCGTAGAAAATTGGCACCAAAGCCCAAGGAAAATTCATCCCAAATAGGTCGATGGAATAAAAATATCCAGCGAAAGCGAACTTAGCATTAAGGTTTAATCATAAATTATAATGTCTATCACCATTAATTCGTTACCATTTCCTGGGTGGAGAAGATCTTATTTGTTTTGAAGGATATGAACTAAATTTATATGCCAAAATTGATTGCATTTCCCTTCCACACTGGTTTAATTTAGGCAAAAAAAAGCTGAGGGGACAATGAAAGATTCAATTAAGACTCGAAAGAGGAAATTTTATGATTATTAAATTATTAATAATACATACACAAAATAAGTCTATCCTCGCACTATCAACAACCTGAAGTTACCAATGGCAAATGAAATACAGAGTATATGAGTGCATAAATCAGGAACTTCAGCAATAATCTTAATTAAAAAATAGTCTAATTGATCGAGTCGTCTCAGTGTCAAGTACAAGAGTTAAAACTCATCTGTACATTCTGTCCAAGCTCGCCATATTGGCTCTCTCTCTCAGTCTTTTCAACACAATGTTTCAATTAGTACCAATTCATTCTTAGGAAACAGTTATAACCATTTGAGGTGTTAGGCACTGTCAAAAAAAAACCCACCAGCAATCATCTACACATATGAATGCAATGATCCATCATAACAAATAATTGTACCATGAACTGAGCGACTCCAAACACTAAAAAATTTCTACGTATTAATTAATTGATAGATTTTTACAACTAAAAGTTAATATGTAGCGAAACATCAAAGAAATGGACACTGGTTTTTAGTAACTAGGGACTCAGGGTGAGAAAAAACACGATGATGTAATGTTATGTATTAAAAATTAATCCAAATGATGTGAATACCATTGGAAATATAGGACCTACTAATAGTAGTAATAATAATCACCATACACACACTTATATTATGAATGATCATTTTTCAAACTAAGGATAAGCCTACACATATCTAAAATCTTTTTTTTTATTTTTTTTTGTACTTGGTTAAAAAATAGTCCATACTTGAAATATCGCTACATCTCATGCAGGGTCTATTAATAAAATCTGCTAAGAATTGCTAAACAGCAGAATTCTGTTTCAGGAACATATTTTTAGGGAGTCATTCGACCTTATCTGGCCTCCATGTTTGCTGACGTCATAGAGAACAGTAACCAAGTCCTGCATAGATATGACTAGAAAATTAACCCCAAATTACTCTTTTGTCCATTCAGGGCTCAGGACAGTCAAATTATAAGGAAATTATAATAATGAATTGGCTAAAAGCTCCACACAGTATATATAAAAAATGATACTCCTATTTTTTGACAGAAAAATTGAGTCAAGTTTGAAACATTGCTGCCTTTCGTAAAATAATTAAAATTAAGCAGGGAACTCACAATATTTAGGGATAAAAACGGTAACATAGAAAGGTGATGGGATATCCGAGTAATTAAGCAACAATTGAAATTTACAAAATTAACACATTGTACTGTAGCTTCCCAACAACTAATAATAATCAATCCACATCTACAGCTGCATTGTAAACACATCACAATCATGAACAGATATCTAATTAAAAATTTACAAATAAAATTAGAATAAATAACAAAAACTAACAAACTAGAACTTCCTTAAAATGCATCCTGTGAATATTGAAAACCTAAACCATTGCTTAAGGCTTCTTTCCTAAACTGTTAAAAATGTATTCAAAATCATGTCCCATTTTTTTTCAAATTCCCATCAATTTATTTATAAAAAATTCTAGCTAGTAAATTAATCACAAACAACCAGCCTACATAAAATACCTTATAAACTTAACTAAAATACGTGAATACTGATTGAATTTAAAATTGATTTTTCTCGAAAGTTTTTATTAATTTCCCATAAGAAGCATGCCCAAATTTAATAAATCATGCAGCATGCTACAAAGTCACAACAATGACAAAATTAACTAAACATCCTAATAATGAAAGCAATCACAGTTGGTAATATAACAGTTTTAATGTCTACGTTAATTTAAAAAGGAAAGAAAAAATCCCAGAAATTTTCAGAAAATCTAGTGAATTACATCGAAATCTGGGATACCACTAATGGCCAACAAGTATAGAAATATAAGGGAAGAGTGAAAGGTCAACGCAAACTAATATTATAGGAAAAATGTTAGAAAAGTTATAGGAACTTTTATTCAAAAAAGATGTCATTTTCTTTTTAAAAATTAAGATAAAGTGCATACATTATGTCATGCAATTTACTGAAATCAAGTTTTTGAAGATAACTTTTTCAAGATACTTGAGCCAAATGTTAGCATGCATTTTCCCTGTATACAGTGTGGAGCAAAAAGATATTTTGAAAAAATAAAAATTAGTAGAGACAAGTGATGGATGAAACAGTAGTAGAAATACAACAAGAGCAAGAAAACAAGAAAAAAAAACTAAAACAAGAGGCTGTTTGTGGCAATTAAATAATGAACACGTTCAATTTCGGGATGGTCCAATTAATCGATCCCTTAATTAACGTTCGTGTTTACTTTTGGTTAATTAATAATTCTAATGAGTAGGTTAAAATGTGTCCACGCATTATCACGCCTTTTTAACGTTTCCCGATCTCACAATGCCAAGAAGAATTGAAATATATATTTCATGCCGGGAACCCTTTTACAAACTATATCATTATTAATAGTAAGTTCTAAAACTAGCGAATGGTTAAACGGTACCACTCTCGCACACCTAATTGACCCCCGAAAAAAACGTAAAATTAGTTACAATGATTGTGAAATTGTGTTTGAGGAACTTGCATTAGGAAGTGTGCAGGACAAGTTAGCAGGAACAGGTATCTGATATACATTATTTCATAATAGCCTTCACATAGTAACAAGAACCTCAGTTTAAAAACCTCTGTACACTCTCCTCGGCATCATCTTTTTACAAGATTTTGCTCAGGAAAATAAAAACACAAACAAAAATTAGAAATGAGACAGAAAACCCGCATCCATGGCAGTGAGCTCGCAGCGCAATGTATCTAGGATGTCCACTCAAAGTGACCATTGGATGGACACCAGCTTGCTTTTCTTTTAGACCACATTAAATGCAGCGCCACTTTTATAAGTCAATTCCATAGTTTTGTTCATTTAATGAACCAATCAATTTTTAGAGCCGGATACAATTATAGAAAAGAAAGGACCGACTTCATTTACATATATATATAGATATATATGTATATATATTTATATATGACACAATCAAAATTTGTTTATAACATAGAATTACTATGGCCTCTGACGACTAATTATTATTATACTTGATATAAAATACAGACTTTGCTCGTAAACGCATGGAATTTTAAGGTTAATACAAAGGACTTTTCTCGTTTCTCTCCCAAAAAAAAGCATAGCGAGTAATAACATGCACTGTACATCAACATCAAACACGCCGTTATTCATTCGAACAAGTTAATAGGAAGTGTTAGGAACAGAACCATATTAACTTTTTAATAATTAATTGGTCCGAATCTTCTTAATATACTCTTCTCATAGTTACCATCTTAATGTATACCCGAATGGGTCCTAACTGCGACATTCCCCCATTCCCAATAATAATTGCCGTGGGTCCGCAATCCACCCCACTGTACCTCGTGCATCTTTTGGTCAGATTCAATGTTTCAGACCATGTAGCAAGAAGCATACCCCTACTAACCAGGGTGTGACGTCATGCTCGCAGGGTGCATCCATTGATCAGACGCCAAGAAAACGAAAGACTTTGCACAAATAACAGTGCTGATATTCAAAAGGTTAGGTGAAAAATACATTGTAATAATTATTATAAAAGGAACTGCTGTCAAGAAATCTATTTTGTTCATGGGGCCAATGGAACATAGTTGAGATCAATTGAAGAACCAATTTCAGAATTGTGTATGCATTTTGTTAGACACTACACAGCAAAAAAAAGTTCTGAAGTATAAACTGGAGAATTTATGTAGTATTACTGCTGTTGAAAAGCGCAGTAAATTCGTTTCATTATGAAACAAACAGCAGAAATACAGCGGTGAAAAGTTTTTGCTTAACAAAACGATGGTCCTTTTGCATTTTGGAACTTCTTTGTGGTAGTGGGGCTAAAGGGCACAAAGATATTAAGGTTATATGGAGCCCAAATTAGTCAAGAAAGGCCCGAATCGAAAAATACTAAACAGATATGCATAAGGACACACCTTTGTTCCAGGCGAATTCATTAAAAGGTCTAAATTCAGCTTACTTCAAAGCAAATGTCAATAGTTTTAGTTGTCACATTCGGCAATAAATAAAGACTCGTGAAATAAGGTCTTCAATTTCTCTCACATTGTACATTAACAATAGCCACAAAATAGTAGATCAGTTCAAAATTATACTTGGGCAAGAAATATATGCTAACTATTTATATAGGCATTACTGATTGGTGATTGGACAGATGCAAGTCATTTTTTTTCAGGAACCATTAGGCGAGAAGTAATAAGCTGACGTAAAACTACGACATGAAGCACACTTCCGCAGTCAGCAGCGACGTCTATAGTATAACGGTACAGTATCTTCGTATAATATAATCTGCCATTTTTGGTATGTAATATTACACTGAGGTGGATGCATGCACAGAAATATTAAGGGATCCTTCAGTACACCCCCCACATTCTTGGAACATTTAGCCTGTCTTGCCTGCTTGTACCCATTTTTCAAGTGAGAACAGCAAAGTTGGGTCTTTTGGACAATGATAGAGACAAACAAACAACTACACACAAACCTCGACTACCACAAATGACTAGAAGCTAGAAGTTTTGTTTTTTACCAAATATTCTCAACTAATTGTACAAAGGATATTTACCAGAAAAAAAAATACAATTGCGAATGTGCGATGAGTAGGATATCCTCTTAGCGGAGGAGTAAAGAACTTATTTGGTGGTTTACCCACTGCGGCAAACATGGTGTACCTGATGATAGTCAAGCAAAAGAAAGTGCGCAAGAGGTCATCTACCATAGATACACAATTGTCAACGATGGTACTTATTATTGCCCAGCATACCGGTTTTTTTCTTATAATAGTTTATATTAATTTTTTTTTCATGGTTTTGGTTTTTTTTTCGGGTTTTTATTCAACAGATATAATGAATCGGGGAGATTAGGCTTGTGAGAGGAGCTCGGAGAACCTGAGTTAGTCGTCCTCGCTTCTTGAAAAAAAAGTGTTGGACGATGAAATAGGAATCTCAGGAGCCATTTTTTTTTTCTTAAATAGGGTAATAGGAATTTTGTTTCTTCGTGGTTTTTGAGAGCACTAACATCGAATCCCTGAGCCCAACGTTCCGTGAGGGTTTTACGATAAAATAAGACCGTGGCACAACCAAAGTTTCATGGAGCCCCATGCCGCCGCAGCCACCACCCAATTGGCTTCAGCCTAAACTGCCAGCATTGCCTAATGCCGTAAAACAAGCTGGACTCGAGAAGGCTTAATTAGGGCTCAAGATGGAAGTAGAAGAAGAGTTAAAAGGATCTGAAACTCTGGAGTTTAGGCAGACATTTTCATCTTTCTCACCTTCCTGCTTCCTCTACTTACTTGGATGTTGGCTACTCTTTGTCCATGAGCATCTTGAGCACAGTGCAGCTTCACTTCCAGTTGCGTGGTGAGGCGCTGGCGGCACGGCCGGCATTCGTACATAACGTGCACAAACTTGAGCATAGCCGGCTGGCTCCCGGTGTTGATCGCAGCAAGGCAGCCATTGTGCACGTGGTACCTGCACAGGGCCTCGCTTCCGAACATCAGGTGGCACTGCTTGCACACACACCCTACGTCGAGTTCCACTTCCGTGACCTGACGGGAATGGACGTCCAAGGGCTTGCAGCCATCAGGCGTGAAACGGACAGTCGAGTTCCCTCCTACGGCCAGCAAGCAAATCACTTCGTCCAGTATGGCCGAAGGAAGCCGCAGGAACGACAGCGGTGTGGCATCACCAAAAACAGCAGCGCCTCCTGTGAAATAGAAAAAAATTAATGATGTTAGTTATTGATGTCATAAAAAAATAAACACATCGTCAAAAGAAAATAATTTGTAGTGAATATTAATTTATATAACAAGATTATAACTTATTGCAACTCTGATGAGATTTCACCTAGTCTTCAGGGGCTGCTCATAAATGATGTCAGGCAAAAAAAAATGACCTTTCAAACCCCTCCCATATGTCACAAGCAATCTTAGTACTGGTAGTTTCACCAAACAAACAAAAATTATTTCTAAACTTTATCATTAAAAGGGGAATTTTCCACTTTGAAAGAAGGTGGATGTAGGTGGAACAGCATGAAAAATTTGGAAAGGCATAAAAATTGCAATTGCAATTTGATTTCAGCCTACCAATCAATAACTAAAATGTCCTGAATATGTAGATTTGGTTAAAAATGCATTGCTCGAATAGGCGTCATTTCACTGACAGTTTGTACAGCCCTCTATTGGATAAAAGACATCAGCTCTCATGAAACATATAAGACAACATGTCTAAGAGGGAGCCACCAACACTTTCAGTGCCTGCTGAAATCTATGGGAAAATGGTGCCATGGAAATATGGGAAAATGGAAACTCAGCTGCAATTATTATTGCTTCAGCTATTCATATCTAGCAAGTGTAAACAACTTAAATAGCACTTGTTACAAAGTGGGACTGTCCCTTTAAACCACCCCCACCTTGCAGAGCATGACATCATTTATGCCCAGCCCCTTAAACTCACATCATGGTTCCACCCCCTACACTTCAGTATAATTAAAATTTAATCTTAAAGGAGTATTTAATCCATTAAGTATCAAGAAGCAGAGTTCTTTCGCATGTCAAAACGCTATTTGTAGTGGACAAGAGTTTTAAGTTTTTGTGTAAAAATACTAGGAGAACAATAGTGGACAGTGTTTTTTTTTTTCTTTCCTGGAGATTCAACGAGCACCTTTTTGGCTGGAGCAAGCTATATATGGTCTATTCTACGCTAAGTCCATTTTTGATGGACAGACATGAGAACAATTCAACAATGTTTGGTATGAAAAGCGTGTTAAAAAACAAAATCCAGGTCTACTTTTTTCATGATTGATTGAGATTGATCGACACGTGACAGCCATTTCTTAAACAATGCTTTGCTTCTTTTAGAAAATGGAGTTTCAACTCTATTCAATTCTGCCAAAGAAACACTGGGAGACAAGCAACAATGACACTGGCTCCAATCAACTGGCAAAGTTAACTTGCAAATACTGAAATTGTGTCTTTTCGCAGAGCCTACGTAGTTAGTCAACAGCGATTATACCTAATATACGTGTGTGTTCATACACATTTCCCCTTCGCAAAAGCCTTAATTGCACATCTGTCGTACTTTTCTAATTAATCGCCCCTGACAACTTTTCCATCATTAATTTCCACCAATACATTCAGAAATGCACTGACTTGTCGTACACAAATAATTGCAGACAAAGACGTGTTAATTTGGCTTCACTTTACACATGAGGCATAGTTTTTGCTGCTTTGTGTTGTCAACTGCTTGTGCTATCTTTGATTTTTAATTCAATCCTCGCACTGCAAGCCACTCTATATTAAATCCATAATAAATAATGGAAGGTGTACAGTAAACCAAAAACAATGTGAGTACATTGTAAATCAAAAGCAGTACTGGAATTTGTTTTAAAATTAGTTTGAAGAAAGAAATTTGCTATCGTTTTTGAGCTAAAGAGACCCAAATTGTATTTCTGAGAAAGCTATTGACATTATTGACAGTGATTTGATAAAAAAAAACTAAATTCATGACAAGTACTCTTATTTGAAAAGTAAAGCACCATCTGTCATGAATATAGTTCAACTACAGTTAAGCCCATACTAAAATGGCGACTTATGTTAATTGCGCCATCTATGAAATTAACTACTACAATGATGAGTTCCCAAACAGTTAATTTCCTATGTCTACTTTTAAGCATATTTAATTTCAATACTCATGATTTAATTAATGGTTGACATACTATTACCCAAAATTTAAGACTTACTTACAATCCTTAGACAAAGAATAGTTTTCCTTTATTATTCTGCAGGGCAGTCTTATAACATTCTTATTTCCAATATAAATTAGAATTTGTCAGCGATTACCTTCAGATTATAGTAGGCCTATTCAAAGTACTACTGTCTTACAATATCTATTTTCAAATAACAAACTAGGCTTCAAGAGTTCACTGCAGTTCTGTTTAAGCATATCAGACTTTAATAAGATTGGTACCATGGCTTTATACAAGGCTCGACTTGCTATTACCCAAGGGTCAACTCTGACATAGCATGAAGTTCATGCGGCCTCGATTTATAAATTAATTCAAATTTATCGGTTTTCTCAATACTGAATTTTCAATGTAAAAAGTAGAAATAAAAAATAAACTAAGAATTAAAGTAATTACCCATGTAATTATTTATTTCATTTATTTCAATGTTATCTTGCACTTCTACTTTTAATTGAAATAAATCTACATTAACAAAAGCAAATCCAGTGGGGCGAAAAGGGCTGCGGATATAGAAAAAAATACAGCAAAAAAACCCCCTAAAAAAACCGAAGAATGGAACCAATTTCAATCTAAATTATCCTAGCGATTCACACATCCTAACCAACAGTTGCCAAATCCCTATTCCCTAAGATTCTCTACACGAAAACAAAACCAGTTGTTTTGCTATTTAACTTGCACGTACATGAATAAGTGGGTTTTTTGGGGGGTCCACATGGGCTTGTGCGTGGGGGGTATGCACCCCTATTGTAGGAAGGTGGGGGGGGTTAGAATGAGTAGTCATTGTAATAAATGAGGAATTCTGATCTGCTGTTGTCTTTATCATGGAATTGCAATTGCATTATGGGATGGCTGGCTGCTGGGGAGATGATTTTAATTAACATGGCAAATAGAGCACATGCACCAGATGAGAGTGAAATGAAAAGGAAAAAAATATCAGGCAGGGGTAGGGATTTGTGGGGTAGGGATCTAAGGGGGAGGGGGGAGGCGAAAGGGGGGGTCAGGGTAAGGGAGTGGGGAAAAAGGGGGGTATGATTTAACACGAGAGAGAATATATAAGGTATGCATGTATGAGAGAATCATGAAAGTGAGTGAGGATGAGGATAAAAGCATGAGGGTGGGGGGAACGAGGAAGAAAAAAAAAACGGGGAAAAAGTGTGGGGGTGCGTCATAGTTTTTCTTATTATTGTTAATTAAACATTGACAGCCTTTTCTGTTGGTCTCACGGAGCTCATTTGGTTATCAAATTTGAAGCCCGGGTAGTCGTTCCTAGGGTAACTACTGAGATTGACAAGCCTTAAGATAGAAATAGAAAGTAAAGGGAGGTCACGTGACACCCCAAGAACAATCGATAAGGAAAAAAATATATAATAAATGATATGGGAGCTCACTCCTTGCGAAACACACCGCCAGATTGCGTGTTTTACAGCTGAAAACTGCATTATATGACAAACAGTTCTATTCATATTCGCATTTGTCAAATTATCAAAGTTTCAAAGTATATATATGCTAAAATAGCTTGAATTAATACAGGCTGTTTTATTAGGCAATCAAGGTGGCCCACTGACTGATATTTAGTCAATGACTCCCAAGTCCCGTATTCCTTGTCCAACAAAAGAGTGAACTGGAGAGGAATTTGAGTGTAATCAGTAAGAACAGCTTGATTTCAAGTAACTAATTAAATCATTCATTTATTGAACATATAACCTGCTACAATTGATAGTAAACAAACCCCAGTTGTTTGTTTTAATAAAACAAAGCCTTCCTATTTCAGGATGCAAAAATAGAAACCTTAGTTAAATTTTAATTAAAACCCTGTAAATAAATTGCTGGTAACTATTTCGTATTTGAGGATGTAAAAATAGAAATCTTAGTTACGGTAAATTATATTTAAACCTTGTAAACCAATGCAATAAAGAGAAGTTTGACCAAACCCAAATACTGACAATTTGTCCCTATACCTTCTGTGGGTTTCTTGCATGGTAACTCCTTAAATATGACAGCATTGGGATTTCGTATTATTTCAAGTCTCATTTAAAAATACGAAGAAATTAAACAATTGCCTCAAATACATTCTACCTTTTCGTGAATAAAAATGACAGGATGTGATATCATCAAGAGAAGATTTCGTGAATTACTTTACAATTCACGAAAATTCGCACTACTCTAATAGCAACAGAAATACTTATAATTGCTCAACTATTAGTGCCTGGTAGTTCATTAGTTAAAATTAAAACAAAACTTGTGGAAAACATTAATTATTTTTACACTACATTAAAACATGTCATTATATAAAATTCAAAGGCTGCCCAATAAATTTGCTTTTAAATTTGTCATTAAATATTAAAGGGAAAATGTTTAATCATTGTTTAGCATACAGTCGGTTAATAGAACCACTAAATATATTACAATTTCCTAGTTTTAATTTATTCAAATTATTTAAGAAAATAATAATTTATTCACGATGGCAAGCTTTTGGGAATGTGTTTTGTCTATTTTCCCAACAAAACAATATGAAGGGATTGTACTTTTGACACTTCAAAAAGCTGATAAAATTGACGATTTTAGCTCTTCATAACGAAACAGAAATATTGATTAACAAGTTATAAGCACACTAAAATTGCGATAAATAAAAAGTAGATACACAGAAAACAAAATTAGCACAATGTCCCTCCACTGTTCTAACACAATGTAATCTTGCCACCTTCAGACAGAAAAATTGATTAAACTTCAGTTTATCTAACATTATTTTGATATATATTCAAATGTTGCGTAACTTGAAAATGCAGACAAAACACATTTCAATTCATGACTATAGTTGCGGCCAGCTTATAGAACCAGGCGTTTCACTTTTGTATCAATGCACAGAAGGGTTGCGATTGGCTGTT
>JAQIXP010001600.1:0-17735 GCA_034700285.1 Proteroiulus fuscus | reverse complement strand
GAATTGCTAGGCTTACAAATTTTAAATCTTATTTCAAATTTCGTTCTTCTTGTTCGTTGTTTTTGTGCATTAAATTCTCACAAAATAGTCTATATAATTAGTGTCATTTACCCGGTTACGTGTGCTTTTCACTATTTCCTATATAAACTATGAGAAAGCTTGTTGAATTTAATTTTGTTGTTTTACAAATTCTCCTCAATTAGGAGATAATTAGCCAGTTTTTTTTAACTTTCTGAAATTGTTGCCTCATTATTGTTATTAATTGCTATAGTTAATAATTAGGCCTATAGTTAAAAGAAGCGGTGTAAATATAACTTGATGAAGCCTATGTTTTTGTCATGTGATGTCACTGATTGACTGATATACCATAATTGCAGTAATACATTTTGGCCTCTTTATGACGTCAGCTGTATGGATACTTTTCGTGCATAGGCTTGAACACTATTAATTCTAGTGGGCCTATTCTCATTGTAATAATTTTAACTACAGTTTATCCCATACAAAAATGGCGGCCCATGTTATTTGCCTTCTTCCAAATGAGGCTGCCACAGACAACCAACGATGGAAATAAAACTGCCACTAGGTGGCGAATCCAGTTCCAAACATTAGTGGAACCGAGTGTAGGATTCTATACATCTTATAGGCATAGGCCTAAAAATATTTTTAGATTCAAAACAGTAGGTGTATTTTTTTAAATTAATTTAAATCCTTAATGAAATGTGAAATGTCATATGTCATAAAACCATTTTTTTGCGTGATAAGAATATGGGGTCATTGGCATGTTTACAAGTATTTGCAACTTAATTTCAAGTATCATTTTCACGAGTCTTTTAGTATATGCACTTAACTTGTTAATTAGTTATTAGAAATAAAACAAGAATTTCAATTGCCATTTTTTTTACTGGCCTGAAGCAATGCCATTTTAGTCGTTAAAATGTCTTTAGGCCTATTCCTGTGCCAATGAAAATGCTTCAAAATACACGTAGAATGAATTGTGAATATGGAGGATATATATATCCATGGAAGCGCCTTCATAGGCTATATATCAATAACGGAATCGGAGCATAGCAACCGCTTCGTTCATTATTATTATGAGTTTTTTACTCTTTATAAATGCTATTATTATTATGTTGATCACAATGAGGAATTTAATAAACTTTTGCCGAGTGCCTGTGTCTGTGTAGCCTATATACAAACATTTGTATTCCGAATGGGAGATTTCAATGTAATCACAGACTAGAATTGCATGGGCGAAATTCTGTTTGTACATACCACTGACCACACATCACTGAATTAGCCTATTTTCTATGCATGCAATATTGCTGCACATTTAATTGAATAATTAATATGAAATACAACTTTATTTACTATCCTGTTTTTAAACACATGCGTCCAATGCACGCAATCATGTCTCTTACATGTAACTTTGGTATAGGCCTACTTTGGTATGTTGAAATCAAATTGGAATTTCCCTTTAATGTGAAACGTATAGGCCTAAATTTAAAAGTGTAAAAATGGAATTAAAATGCTAAGTTTGTAATGTAAAAAAAACATGAAAAAGTAGGTGCACGTGCAAATTCCATTTGGTTTGCTGGAATATGCACGTGCATTAGTTCCATTTTGGAACAAACCTTTTGTGAAGACAATGTGGCTTTATGATTCACCTCAAACGCCATTTTGTGAGTAAGCCTCAGAAAATTTCCTAGTGCTGTTGATAATGTTTATTTTTGATGTAGTTTAAGGATGTTACATGTCTTAGTGCCTGGTCCTTAAGTATTTTCTTATGCTAAAAATAGTAAGTGTGGCCATTTAAAATTTACAGCCCAGCACTGATGGGCTTATTCCGATTCACGTATTGGGTTTTATGAATGGTTCGGTTCGTTTAACTTCCATGGATCACATTGATTTCTTTCCGGAGTGAAATGGCAGGTATAAGACCTTTAGTGCATGGAAAGTGCATTATAAATACAACCAACCAATCAATGATTGATTGATGGGGGCTTCCGAGGACCTGTAATATAATGCCGTGGCTAAGGTTGAAAATGGCATCAGTTGGATATATGTCAGGTGCTCCTGGTGGAGGGTCTAGCTAATAAATGGATGCTGACTCATGTGAGCTCTTTCTGACTCACAAATGCCGCTGCATCAGTGGTACTCTGTACATAGGAATTCCCCCATTTTTTTCATTAATGTCCTAAATTAATGATGCAAAAAAATTAGAAATATATAGATCTGCATAGGTCTATTTTGGAAGTTGACTCAGGGAGCTATATACAACTGCATTTTGCCATATAGGCTTCGACCCATCGCTAGTGGGAGGAACCTAACAGGGTCAAAGGGGGGCAGGGTCAAATTTTTCTGGAATGTGGCACGATTTGTATTGATTGCAGATTGCAAAAACGAGCAAACCCTATGGTAAAATTCTCTCACCAGGTCCCAGCACTTGCTATAACTCTTGCAGCCTAAATGAAACTGAATAAATTTAAGGATTTAGGAGCAGTTAAAATAAAAATTTATTTAGATAAATACCTAGGCCTACTTTTAAATAGAATACTTTCGTTTCTAAAGTACTCCCACAATGCACCATTTTGCAAATAAAACAAAAAAACAATTTTGGTAATTTTATTATAGACCATTTAGTAATCATCATAGATGATGCCGTACATCATGGGGAATAACATGGGCTGCCACTTAATTGGGTGTAAACTGTATAGTTGGTATCTTCACAGTACAGATGGCGCTTTGCTTTTACTAGGGAAGTATTGGTTAGTGAAAGTTTGACATAATAGTTATCGCGATTAGCAAAAATGTAACTAATTTGAGTACCTCTTTAAGTATTCTCCGTTGATTGAAACGACAAGATTTTTCCATTGTATTCTGTCTAATTTAGTTTTAATCGCAGTTGCATTACGAGATAAATGTCTAGAAGACATGCTAGTTAGCATTCAACAATGGTTGCTGTCAATGGACAAGTTCAGACTAGCAATTGCCCTTGTTCACAAGATGTTTTACATTTGTTTCGGTTATGGCAGTCATGTAACAGTGCATGCACCCAAACAAACATGGCCGACACACCCTGATTATCACTAATAGCCATGGAGGAACTTTCCGTATAAATCCTCACCCTCAATTCCCAAATTGAATTGTATACTGGCTTATTTTCCCATGGCAGGCCCTATTGTTTCTCTTTTGATTTTATTTTCGTTTAATAATGCTCCATCGAGCCGGTTTTCTACTTTATTTATCACGGAACCCGGATTTATTGTGCAAAATTTGTTGCAGGGAAAACAATGGGTTCAACCTGAACGATAGAATTTGCCGAATAGAAAATCCTGTATGTTAACTGTGGAGTGATGTCACTTCCGCTGCACTGACAGTGACATTTCCTTATCATTGTTCACCCCATCCCCTTTATCCCCCCACCCCCTCCCTCATTTGGCGCCACATGTGCACACATCGATAAGGTGCATCTTGGGAAATTTGGTTCTCTAAAAATAATTTTTTTTGTTTAAAACTTCGAAATTCCGAGCTATTTGCAGTGCATTTTTGGTGATTGCAGCAGGAGAAGTCAGGGAATATGAAAATTTATTTTTTGGGTCCAGACCTATTTTTCTGGAAAAACTACCCACATTTTGGTAGGGCATAAAAGGAAAGACCCACTTTGAAAGAAAGTGGTTGCAGGAGAAAGTAGGAAAGGCATGGAAATTACAATTTGATTTGAGCCCACCGATCATTAAATAAAATGTCCTGAATACGTGGATTTGGTTGAAAATGCAAAGCCTAAATATTTGCCATTTTACCGACACTGTGTAACGCCCTCTGGTGGATAAAAGGCATCAGCTATCATAAAACACATAGGGCGCCACCAGCTTTCAGTGTCTGCTTAAATCTGTGGAAAAATGGCGCCTAACAAGTAGTTAACGAAAGTCGTGATTTCTTCAATATGTAAACTTTGCTGCAATTATTATTGTCACGGCCATTCATATCTAGTAAGTGTGTACAACTTAAATATCACTTGCTACAGGTGGGACTTTCCCTTTAAGCAAATAAGGGTTGTAATTATACTTTGAATATTGGACTGGTCTTAGTAGATGTAATCTTGAATATTTTCTCATTTGAGATAAGGCATGATGCCTTATTCTTTCTGTTACTAAAGAATTAATTAAATTATTTTTATTTTTAAATAGGTTCCAGTGAAGATGCATCAAAATGTTCAACCAGGATTTCAGTCCCGATGACCCGGTCATCTAAGTTGCAAATATTGCCACTGTGATGGCAGCCTCAGTCAACCCCATCCTTCCCGGCAAACAGCAGTTGAAGTCCCTCAACAGGAGCCCAAAATTCCTACGTAATGGATACAACATGAAAAATAACGCAGGTATTATATATTATGAAACATGGTACTTTATTGCTTTATTATAACGACCCGAACCCACCCTTGCCATGCTTTTTCCTGCACTAGTGCACTATATCCAGTTTTAATTATTATATAATCGAGTAAATCCATAAATTCCTCCTAATCCAGCACACCCTAGAGCCAGCTAAATCCTTTTGTCAGCAAAACACAAGCAGTGTTTGGCTTTTAATGCCACTTTTATGATATTCTGACTTGCTCTCGTAAGCCATTATAGTGTGTATATCCAAATTACACCAGCTTATATTGAAGGCCTGTTAGAATGTTGATTCAAGGACGAAAACATTGTGTCCTTTTAGCACGGTGGCGCCGTACATATTGATGTAACGTCACCATAAACTTCCATTACTTCAACATTTGATGAGAATGTAGCAAATGTGGATGTGGGATGGGTTATTATCGTATATGCACTGTTCAACAAAACAGTGAACTCTTTGAGTTAAATGGACCAGTTAAAGATGCGTCCCCTTCATGAAATCGTTCCAAAATGGGGCTCAAAGCACGTGCCAGTTATATTTGGGTTTGCTGGAATATGCACGTGCGCTGAGGCCCATTTTGGAACGAATATTTTGTCGAGGGACTGCACCTTGATTGAAATGTAACGGAAGTATAATGCCGAATTGAATGGTTTCGTCCAGTTCATTCTTTCACTGAACAAGGCTCGTCGTTCAAGGTTATAGATATGAAAATTACTGAAATTAAGGAGACTTTTCCTCAAAAACTGGGGTCTGGGTTTTGCCTGGAAAAGTCGGTGAGATTTTTTATTAAATTTCTGTTTTCGGAGTTCCGTTTCTGAAGTCAAAACTGCGGTCAAGTGGAGGTTAGTTCACAAATTGCTTCCATTACCAATTGGTAATTTATTAATTTTAATTAATTAATTAATTAATTTAATTAATGAATAAACTATTAATAGTTTACCACATTGGGTGTATCGTTTCGGAAGGGTTTATTGTCCATTAATTTGATCTCTCCTGTATTAATCTCTCAAAGAATTCTATCAAACTCATATCATTTGGACAAAATCGATGTCTTAGAGCACAAGTAGCGAATGAGCCATGTTATAACATGACCAATATGCTTATAATTTTCCTACACTCAAAGTTACGGATAGCTCCGATGCATTTTACTCAGCTATCCAATTGTAATTCCATAATACTTTGGATGCAATTAATTCCATCCAATTGGACTCCATTGGCGATAATGGGCTTGCAGCCTTTCTGTGAATTACATTCACAATTATTTGCAAGTAGGCCAAATGTGATTGACAATCTTGTTATTCTGAATGTTTCGAAGAATTGCTATTTTGCTAGTTCTTTAGGTATTATCACCTCGGTACTTTTTTGATTTGCCAGAGGAATTGTTGCAATTCGGCGAATGGATTGACGTGGAGCCAAGAGGCGTCGGTGTGGATGCACCATTAACTCTGATTTCAGTTTGTGACAGAAAGTGCAGCGTGATCCCCGTGGATTTCGTTATCCATCTTGCTTTATCGGATTCTTGGAATACTAAGCCGTTGGTGCCAATCCCATTGTGACTCCATTGGCGTAATTGACGCCGTGTGCGCTCTGGATAAATGCATTTTGGCACCAAAGGCCCTCGGCGCCCTGACCATGGATTTGCTTTCTCATGCAGATAATGGAGGAAATTGGGAACGAGAATTCACGGAGAATCGGAGCTAGATGAGGCCCTTTGCATGGCAGCTTTCCAGCTGCATTGATTTTTCGGAGCGAAAAAGTTAATGTTGAGACTTCTTCTACTACTTAGATTGCCAACTTTTTATGTGCCGTAAAGGTGCATTACCCCTTATACTTTAATGTTAGAGGCGAAAATTGGTGGCGCTATCTTTCGCTTTCTTTGAAATACGGATAATGTAAAGTAACTTGAGGAAAGAATTCTGTTATCTATGTCCTACTATGTAGATAGTAGAGAAATGACATAAGTAATGCACTGTATGGTAGAATGTCATTAGCCATCTTGTTTCCCCAACTTTTTTTGGGCAATCTGTAGTGATTCCAGTGTTGTCCATACTTCCTTAGTTGCTATCATCTCAGTATAGTGCATCTATAAATCGTTGATTTCTATCAAAGAATAAAAAATGAGAGTGGTTTTGCTGACAGTCAGGACTGTGGTTTAGGATCTCAGTAGCGGAAGAATTCTAACAATATTTAAATAACGAAGTGAAACCATGGATGGTAACTGCATATGATGAAAATAAAACTTAACTCTTAGGGAATCCTGTCTGGTCAAAAAGTGATACATGTCGTTAATTTTAAGAAATCACTGGAGAATGTTTTGGGTAAATTTATTTTTCACAAACAATCCAAATTGTAACAAAATTTATAGCATCAATATAGGACTTTTCTACTTCTGCACATTTTTTACTGGAATTTACTGATGACTTTGTGTATCTTGACATGTGATGATTGTTTTTACTCGAGGTGTTTGGTAGAAGCACTGAATCGAATATGTTAAATGGAGTAATCCTAATTTTCGGAAGACAAAAATGACAATGGTAAAAAAGGCCAATTTTTCTATTTTTATCTCCCACCGTGTTACTGTTGACTTGTTTATTTTCCAAAAATCCAATTTGCAGCAGCTGCATGGACATATACATGTACACGAGCATAGTGAGTTTTTTTGCCATCCGGATAGTTATTTTCTGTAAAGCATTCATCATCATATTTTATAAGTTGTTTATAGTCACGTTTTTTGTTCATCCACTCCTGTAGAAATTCTCATTCATGCCATCCACTGAAGGACCCTTTTACTTAACAAGGATTTTTTTGTGTGTGCAAGAATCGGCTTTTCTTGTTTCTTTATGTCGAGTAACTGCGGTTGGCTGAGTTTATGCATTATGTATCCATCTTATTTTAGTTATTTACAACATCTGCACACAAGTAGGCCTACTGCTGCAACTGCAATACTCCCTTAATCCTCCTTAGCTTCAAAAAAGCACGAGGGAGTTGTTGTCAGAAGCAGGAAAACCCGTCACTTTCGCAAAAAAAACAACGTTTTTTTTTGCAGAAATGATTTTCTCAATTGATATTTTCAGTTAGGAATATTTGATATAATTAGCAAATGATTTCAATCCATTCATTTCCAGGTCAAAGGCATGAGTTCTTGGTACCGTAGTTTTCCTTTAATATTTGCAAAGTTGTTCCGTACTAGGCTACTAGCATTCTAAACACCTGCCATAAGGCTATATTGCTATAATATTCTATTCCAATAATAATAGAACTGTAGTTTATTCTATAGTTCAGGCAAATTCTTGGCCGGTTGGTGGCAAGAACATTTGTGATTAAACCAGAATGATAGTAATATCCACGTTGTTCTAGTTAAAGGGGAAAGTCTCACTTTGAAAGAAGTTGGTTGTAGGAGGAAGCGCATTAAAAATTAGGATACAGGCAAGGCAATTTCAATTCGATTTAAGCCTACCAATCAATAAATAAGATGTCCTGAATACATGGATTTGGGTGAAAATGCAAAGCCCAAATAGGCACCATTTTACTGACAGCTTGTAGCACCCTCTTCTGGATACAAGGCATTGGCTTTCAGGAAACACGTATGTCTTAGAGGGCGCCAGCAACTTTCAGTGTCTGCTGAAATTATGGAAAAATGGCGCATAAGATGTATTTGGAAAACGTCGTAATTTCTTCAATATGGAAACTGGAAACTGTGCTGCAATTAATTATTGTCACAGCCATTCATATATAATAAGTGCATGTGAACAACTTGTTACAAAATGGTACTTTCCCTTTAAAAATCATGTTTTAATCATGTGATTAGGGTAGGCCCTAAATATATATTGAAGATTACATGTTTAAAATTGGTTAAAAAGAGTTGTTAGTCTTGTTCAAGCTCCAATTGAAGTGCAAGTGCTCGTTTTCACCAGGACTTTGTAAAAATGTATAAGAGCTAACTAGGCCTAAGTAGTGCAATTTGTCAGCTGTATACACCCAATTCGGCTTCGACAAATTGTTTTCCTCTTAGTAGATATCTCATGGTAGCTAGCTACAATCTTAAGCCTAATAATAGAGTCTTGTGAATGTTGGAAAATCGAGTTGAAAGCTTGTTTCTTGGAAAATTCGTAAAAATCGATTCCCGTTGTGTCGTGCTACAAATTGGAGTTCATTAGAGAGCTACAACTGGCAAATTAGACGTTGGACGAGTGTTTCTGAACTGCGCAATTTATTCTCTCTATTTCTGTAGAACCCCTTTTTTTCTGTCTCTAAATTTGATGTACTGCCGTACGTGTGCATGTGAAGTTTTAATTCGGAACTGAAAGAGCCCTCTGAAGTTTTAAGAATTGTATAGACTTATACTGTATATCGTTATTTTTCTATTATACGAACTCTTTCTAGTGCACCGAAGAGAAATCAACATAACTCGATTAGCAAACCGTTTTTCTCAATAATAAAATCTAATCGAATTTACAGAAAAATACGGCTAGGTTAGGCCTATCTAGTTGACTTGGCCTCGGGAATATTGCCGAAAGCAAGATGTTGACGTATAATGAACAGCCAGTAGCCGACATGCTGATGTAAAATTACAAAATAGCTTCCAAATACTGTACAATGATAAATACAATGAGGGGGCCGTCCATTAATGGCGTTTATGTCGGTTGTAAGCATCAATCGTAGGGGCAGGGAGGGGGTCGACCAATTTGGGGAGTCATCATAGGCCCTATTCAGTTTCTTATCTCTGAATGGACTGGTGACTGAGAGCGTAAGCAAAATACATGTAGTTTGTACTTTATGGGCCTGCCTCTAGTGACTTTTAAACTCGCCCTATGAGACATATACCTATAGTCAGTTTTAATAGTTTTTGGCTTTGGCTCGACACCTAGCGTCAGTTTTATTTTCATCGCTTGCAGTTGCCATCCATAAGGGCTTCCATTAGTGATTTGTGGCATGGAAAATAATGGGTTAGGATTCATCTGCTACCAAAATCCTAACCTGCAGGAAACATAATGATAAATTACTATATGGGTAGGATCTCAGTAGGGGATGAAACCAAACCAGAGATCAGTGATCCAACCTACAATTTTCCATGCCACATTGAACCAATGGAAAGACCCAATGGATGGCAAGTGCAAGCGATCAAAGTTAAGCTGACGCTAGGTGGCGAGCCAAGGCCAAACAATTATTGAAACTGACTATATAAGGCATATGTTTCATGGTGTGAGTTTAATTTTGTATATAAGACCTGTAATGCATATAAATCCTTCATCAAAATTATGTTAATATCTTAGGCTAATAATTTGGAAAATAAAACCCGAAATTAGGCTATAAAATTCTTGTAAATTAGGAGAAAATTCCCATGAGGTATTATTACCCCTATTGGACACCAAACATTTTGAATTTTGACATGCCATTCGTTTTTGCATCTGATTCCAAGTGCGGAAATATTACAATAGCTCGTATAGGCCTTAGCTAGGCCTACAGAATTTGTAAAATAAGCCGTGATAGTTGACTTTACACAGCTGATGGCTAATAGCTTCGAGACCTGGTCTGCCATGCATGTAAGCTCTCTGTGATGCGCCACAATTGAGCTTGGCATCCCAAAATCTGAATTTGATATTTTTCCATTTACATCTTTTTCTAATCCACTGGTTTTATTCCTCTTCGTGGTCGTATCAAACCAGATGAAATTTTCAGAAGAAATGAATTGTAGATGACAGGAAGGGTCTTAGCCTTCCGAGATAATCGACATGACAGTATTTGATATGTATCAAGAATCCATCATGCATTATGCAGAAGGTCCCCAGTATTCCAGTAAAAGGTTATTTTCTTAATGGGCGTCCTGACTTTGAAAGCCAATTTCAATAGGTTTTCGTCAATGATGGAGGTCATGGAACTTACTCGGTGACTGACGACGCAAATTATTGATCCATTCTGGCGTTTCGGAAAGTACTTTCAAACGAGCAATTGTTTTGGGAATGCATCCAGCAATGTGATTTATCGATCAGCTGCTGCTGATGGCCTGGTTTAGGAAAACTGCAGCTTTTTTATGCTTTCGAACTTGATCCAGTTTCGGCTTATTACGACCTGTCATACTCACGAGTGTTTGCAATTTTTAGACTATCTTAGATGTTTTGTGGCATTGCGTTTGAACTTAACCGAAAGCTGGCTTTGTTCTCCCAGAAAACCGTAATCATTTTTCCATTAAATTTCTTTCCCCGAGAATGGTTTTGCGCGCAGCACATCGAACTCGGGGAAAAAGTCTGCTTTTCTTTTTTAACAAATGTTGGATTTGTTTGAATGGAAATAAGACCCGCAGATAAAAAAATCAATTTTATGTCCGCTCCTTATGCAGACATTCTTACTCGTAATTTTCTATGGTTGCTATGGCTTGTTTGATATTCTGTATAACGGGGTATGTTGAATTTAATAAGCTGATTGACAATTTGATTTACACTATAGGAAATTCCAAGAAATATGCGGTTTATTATGTTAAAAATGGAAATCTAACTTACGGACAATATAGTGAGTGACATGCATTTCCCAAAATTTCCCAACCAGGTTTTATCTAGAAATTTAAAGGGAAAGTCCCATCTTGTAGCAAGTGTTATTTAAGTTGCTCACACTTACTAGTTATGAGTGGCTGTGACAATAATAAGTGCAGAGCTGATGCCGTTTATCCAGTAGAGGGCGCGACATACTGTCAGTAAAATGGCACCTACTTGGGCTTTACGTTTTTAACCAAATCCATGTATGGAAATATTTTTTTTTCTTTGCTATTTATTAAATAACTAGACTGAAAATGTTTGGGATATTTTTGGGAAATGCATTTTTTTCAGTGATCTTTCCCTCCCATTCCAACGATAAGTCCAAAATCTTGTACTTGCTGACTTTCCTTTTTTAACACTTCTGACATCTCTGATTAATGGCGACTTTCACTTTCAAGATTTTGGGTTTATTCTTTTGAATTTCTTAGTAGGATTTTCCTTGCTTCATCGGATTTAGGGCGATCTGAAATTCCTAATAGCATCCTGCTGAATACTTATAAAATGCTTGGTGCGGGAGAGATGGAAGTTATATTCCATGTTGTTGCACCTGTTGGGTTCACTAACTATTCTAAAAATACACCTGGTGTTCATTTATCAGAATTTTGGGATTTTGGAGAGTTAAAATGTGCAGCTTAAAAATTTCAGTTGTATTTATTTTTACATAGACCTAAATTTAAAAAAAAAATTATTCTAAGATAAATCACCTTTAAATACTATAAATGAGGCAGTTAATAAAATTTATTAAAGTGGGCGAGAAAATAAGGGTAAGGTAAGATCGAGAAATTTTCAGCACATGTGGTATTACCCTTAAAAATGTGATAATTTTAGGGACATTTGCTAGTTACAAAAAGGACTGTTTCCCTGGAAAATGTCCCATTTTTGCTAAACTTTTGGCCAAATTTGGATATTTTAGATATTTGTTGTAGATAATAATATTGATGTTGGAACCAGTTTGTCAAAAGCTCTGGAATTAACCTACATCTTACCACTTACTGAAGTAAATCATCAAAATCATTTTCTTCTTTTCGATTGGTTTGTTGAATTTGCCAGCTCACACTAATGTTGAGCAGGGCCTAGTTGCTTTAGTTGTGCCAGTAACATCAACAGGTAGCAAGGAAAAGCTTGAAAAGTCCTGATTATTTGAGTCTGAAAGACGGATTCTACTTATAAAATTTTGTTCCTAAAAAGAATAAATGCACGTGCAAATTACATTTGGTTTGCTTGATTTTGCACGTGCATTTAGCCCTATTTTTGAAACAAAAATTTTGTGAGGAGAATGTTGCAGCAGAGTTAAGTGGCTTGTGTCTGAATATAATACCATTGCTTTCTCCTCAACTTTGACTTCAAAGTTTTGAAAATAGTAAAATTAAGGAGCAGTGTGCATTGTAATTTCGTTTTTATTTATGGTTCACTCGCCTGGCCGCGCTCCGAAAATGATTAAAGCTGGACGAAGGATCGTTTTTCTTCCTCATAAATATGGATGCACTCACATTTCTCTGTATGTAAACTTTAAAAAAAGTTTTGGAAGAATCGAACTGAAGCCTCTGTGAAGGGGCAAGGTATGCACCCTGTCATTATTGTAATTAACGTAAATGGTAATCGCCCCCATCTTTTTCAAGAATGCCTTAGTGCACGTTGTATGATGAAGAGAAAAGTCTGAACCTCGTTTGATAACCGGTTAGAATTCATGGCTTATATTGTAATTAGGGAATTATGGTTTCAGCCTTATTCATAATATATTATTGCAGGCCTACTTCCTTGAACCACAAACACCCACTGCTGTTTTTGCACGCATTAGCTCTCTCTCCAAAAAACGAAATTGCTGATCAAACCCTTTTTTTTATCATTTCGATTTTTTAAAATTTATTTTTGGATTTTTTTACATTAATCACTCAATTTCTGTTGCGCTCAATTTCACTCTGTAAGCTACCTCCACAGGATATATTGTTTGAATGTCTAACTTTGACTTTAAAAAAGTGGCGAAAACAAGTCCGAGGGGTCTGATCCACCTGTCTACGCATAGATCACACCAGCTATAAGCTTGCTTAAAATTAGGGGGGGAAACACTTTTTATGCAGAAAGTTGGTTTTCATGTCCAAACGTTTATTTTTGCACACTACAGTATGGCAAGCATTTCTCCTTGGCTTACTTTTTTCAGTTTAATCAAGCATTTCATCTGTAAAATTGGATGCCAACACTTTGGTGTGTAAAAATTTAAACCTATTGTAGAAATTGTTGTGACTACAAGCAAAAACAATTCTATAGTAAATTACAAAGTTGCCGGTTTTCTGATGTTTGTAGTACAGTAAATTTGTTATTGTTTTTTTCTAAACTGGGGCGCAGAGTAGGCAGGCCTACACACCATTGCATTTGATTTGCTGGAATATAAAGAGCCCCATTTTGAAGCAAATTTTTTTAGGACAATTCTCCATTAACATTAGAAAAAGTGTGCAAATTCTGCACCGTCAAGTGGAAAATGCAAAATAGATTTGTAGTTTGTATCCTGTAACCCTATGGATCAATAAGGAAGAGTAGTTTTAATGAGAATGCAATAACTGCCAGTAATAGATGCATGAAATGTGGCTGTGAAATAAAATTTAGTTTAGTTAATTTCAACTTCTTAAATATTCATTTTATTTGTTTTATTTTTTACAGCTAAACGGAAGAGCGCCGTCGAACTCCTCCAAGAAAGCAAAGCGTATTACGTCAAGTCGGAGCAGGTGCTGGATACTAAGCAGGAATTGAAGCACACCGAACATCTTCAGGTCACATCGCATCCGAGCTACAACACTCTGCTGAGGCATCCCTTGCGCCCGTCGAGTGGCTGGGATGTGCCCTCTTCATCCTCATCCTCATCCACTGCCCTGCCACCCAGACGGGTGGAACACAAGGCACCAGGAACGGGTATCGAGCCCAAACTGCTGACCGTGACCTTGCTTGGGTCATCACCCCGCCTTCACTTGCAGAAAGCTTGCACGGGTGGTGGCAGCTTCCGTATTTCCGCCGGTCAAGTGGCCGGCGGATCAGCCAACAGAGCAGTAACCCTGTCCTCCGTCAGCGTGAGCCTTTCTCCGAATTTAGGTTCTTCCGCTGTCCGACGGCAGATCACGAGGGCAGTGAGTTCCGCAGGACACACCAACGTAAGCCAGTGCCAAAGGCCCAGGAGCCAGCTGGTGGTCGGACAAGAATCCAGCACTTTGCCACCGAAATCGCCGAGAGCACCGCACCTGAGGTCCAAAACGCAGCCAGAAATGCCTTGCCCACCGCCTACACGACCCCACGAGTACCGTCGAAGCCATTCCGAAAAGGACAATTCCAATGACATACAAATGAAGCTCAGGAGGCTGCTGAACACTGATTCCAAAGAAAACCTGAACACTAGCTTGCATTCCGAAACCAGTTGCAACCACATTCTGAACAATAACAAATTAGCCAATGGGGAACCATTACGGATAACAACTAACAGGGATCCGAAAGCCAGTGATTTCTGCAACGAGGCCGAAGAGCCGTTCATCAAACCACGGCACCAGCAAGAAGGTAACTACTGTATTCACAAGAGCATGCCAGATCTATCACCAATGCAGGTGGGGCTCATGCGCCGACTGTCGGACGACGATTCCCTTCCCCTTCGTGCCCCGAAAAGCGTCGATTTGAAACCCCCCAGCTGGACAACGTCCGATTACGTCAGCCGCAGCCCTTCGTCGAGGAAGGAATGTCTCTCCGAGCGGACCGCAGATCCGCAGGACGAAGGGTCCGGGAAGTTGGGCAAAATGGACGAAGATGACGATTCCATTACAGGAATGGACACGCACGTGATCGAGCCGGGCGGTCTGGTGGCTGGAATTCGCCGCCGGCCAATCCTGCGCTCCAAGTCGGACATCAGCCACCGTTACTCGAAGAGCGGAACCGACCTGTCCAACACTGGATCTCCCAAGCGCAACTCGCGAGCGGGGGCCGAGTTGGAACGTTTCTTCGACACCATGGGGCTGGACAGCAGCATTTTGTACGTTCTGAAAACCCCACCCTCGGACAGTAGCTCCCCCATCTTCTTCAACAGCGTATCCACGGGGAACTCCTCCTGCTGCTGCCACGGCAGCACCATGTGCGAAATGAGCCACCACGAGAGCGGTGACGCTGATGAGGAATCGAACGCTAATGCGGTCACAACTACCACGAGCGCTGCGGCTAATGCCACACCGCTCAAGGATGGCATCACCAACAAAGACCTGCTGCTACACGGCCCGATCGAGACTTCCATCGTTGAACGGAATGCAAGGGTCATCAAGTGGCTATTCAATTGCCGCAAAATTCAGAGTTCAAATGTCGGTAATGCCGCCGCCAACGCGAGCAAATAGAAGCAAGATCTTCAGAAAAGTCATCGACTATTACAAATGTGATTCCACAATGGCCTGTCTACTACTACTACTACTACTACTAAAATGCATTGCTTTCTATTTGCATTTTCAGTTTCAACTCTAGCCCTAAACTCAGGTGAATTTGGCAGCTAGCGATGTCTGTTGCGCATGCTTATCTCCCACGAACAAATCACATTGTCTTAACACTTTTCCATGTGCCATATTATCCTCAATAACAGAGCATGCTCTTATAACTGAAAATTGTCTGTTTCAAGGAGCGAGTTTTTTAAAAGTTAAAAGTTTTTAAACTGTTAACTGGTCGATTTCAATTTTTCCGTCCAATGCCACTTTCAGGGAATTTTATGTGAATTTGAAAGTCAACTTTGTGCCTTTTAACAGGTGCAAAATTTTTATTTGAGACGTCATCATGTGGTTTGTAAGTAGTCATATGCTTTGAACCAGTGCTAATTTGACTTTTTCAAATCCACATAAGATTCACTGAAAGTGGCATTGGACTTAAAAATTGCCGCAGAGGGTCTTAAAATCGACCAGTTAGCAGTTTAAAATGTGGATTTTGAGGTTTTGTTATGAACAGTACACAACCTCCCCACGTTAGAACGGCATGCTCTTTTTTGGGGATAATATGGTGCGCATTCTTTGCACCAAATGTGTCAGTTGCGACCTTTTTTTATAAATAGACGGCAGCAACCAAATTATAAATTAGATACAAACCCTACTAATGTTGGTCATAAACTAATGATTAGTTTATGACCATTTTGTCTTTTCAAGGTATACAAATTCCCGACGAGTTTGGCAGTCGAGAATTTCGAAAACCGGACTACGCATTCCATGGTTTTGCTTTTTTTATACCTTTGCAATTATTTCATACTGAACTTAGTCTCTTGTCTTCATTAGAAGCTCAGGCATGGAGCATCCACAAGCGATCTTCGAGGATAGCGGAAGAAATCAGATCATGGAACTTACTGTTGCTTGTCCATTTGGATCGTAGGCCTACTAGGTCTGCAGTTTATTTTGTGGGCATTTTTAATTTACTTATTTTCCTTCTCTGTTTTTATACTTGACTTTTTAATATTTTTTTAACGTGTCACTGCTCTTAAGTTCCTTGTACTAATACTCTTTTTTTTTGTATTCCTAAATATTTTTTACTTTTTGTAAGCTGCTGGCTGGTCCAGCAGGCGCTCTCTCGGGAATCCAGGAAGTACTGTTAAGGCCTCTCGTCAACTTTGAAAAGATAATCCAGTTTGTTAAAAGCGGATTTACGATTATGATTTAGGTTTTCTACAGTGGCTAAAATTGTAAAAAAGTACAGACATTGTCTTGATAGTTTACGGTATGTAATGCACCAGAGATAAAGGTAGTTAAATTTCTCAGCATTTAACGGAGGGATGGTCGAGTGTGGAGTAACCGGAAAACGTATTGACAGCTGGTTATGTTCACTTGGGTTATTCTCACCAGTATCCCGTTCAAAGGTTTTCTTATTATGCTGTACAGAACATATTCAATTGATCCTGGGTTCTATTCCCTGGATTGGCTGCCTAGATTAAGGTTATTACGATCAAATTCCTGCCCAACTTACTATCTCCCATTGATTTCTTTGACCTGTTTACTCCACCAACCAACCCTCATTGTTTTAATGGGGTTTTTTTACGAGCTGTGATGGCACTGCTTCCCTCTCCCGCTGCCGCAAAGTTGGGCTAGCTCAGGATAGAGAATGGATGCAAAAATTTAATAATAAAAAATTTTTCTGCAGGTAGATGGAAGTCAGGTGATGGAAAAAATAAGACTTATTCAGAAATACAAAGCAATGTAAGATGAAAAAATGCAGATAATCAGCTTTCACAAAGAGTAGTTCATATTATATAGAAAATATGATATACTGTTATCCAATCTAATAGATTAGATTACCTCGGTTATTATTGGGCTTAAGAAAATTATATGTCTAGTAGGCTACTTAAGCTGACAATGCTTGCCAATTATTTTCATCAATATTGATTATTATTTCATGGAAAATAAATCCAAAGCAAATTGATGAGATCTCTTCAAATAGTGTTGCCTCTTGGTAAATAAATAAAAAAACATTGCAATTAATGGTATGTCTCACAGTCTCATACCCAACTTTGAGAACCTATCGAATTTGTGTATCCCATAAGGCCTAAGCAAGTATCAGGCAAAAAAACCCATTTATTTAGAAAATAACAATTTTTTATATTCTGCTGATAAAAGCAGATAACAGCATTGTAATTATACAATTCCAGCAGGAAAGTTTTATGCTGATGCCCAGTTCACATTAGAGAGCTTGCGGTGCTGATCGTAGGGTACAGAGTTGAATTGAATTGATTTCTTTTTTGAAAGTACTTTCAGTTTAAGGGGGCTGTCCACACTATCAACAAAATGCATGCTCCTATGGGAATCTCCATGTTAATTACCGGTACAAATT
>JAQIXP010001599.1:0-17736 GCA_034700285.1 Proteroiulus fuscus | reverse complement strand
CAAACCCCATCGTTCAACTTTTACCCGTTCTTGAGTTATATCAGTTTGAAGAAAACGAATTTAACATTGAAATCCCCAAAGGCCCATGCTGTTAAAAGTGTGGACAGCCCCCTTAATGAGTTATTGAGAAATTGTAGAAATTTCATAGGAGATTAATTCAGAGCAAGTGTTAGAATTTTCATTAAATTTTGCTACATTTTTCTCAAAAATTTATTTATCAAATAGGCTGCACGAAATGGACATTTTTCGTTTTTATATGATTGATTGATTGATTGTTGTTCTTATCTTTCAAAATTTTTTCTTTAATTTTTTTTTTTTGAAAAAAATAATGTTTTTTTATTTTTTTTTTATCAAATGTTGTTGTAGAGTTGACTAGAGTAAACAAGAAAACATGACAGTTGTTTACATTTGAGCAGGTTTAACGACACTAACTATATAGGTGCTTATATGGGACCCTGTTGCAAAATGGGGCACACGTGTATATTAATTTTAATTATAATATTACATTGGCATGAAATAGCAATGCACACCCCCACAACTAATAGCTAATATTTCTTGTTTGCATGAATTTTGTTGTCCTTCACTCTGATGGAAATCAGAATAGGACAGTTTACACAACTGGACTAATGTTGGTCAGCCATTTTGCAATTGCTAAAAAATGTGGGTCAGAGCCTGCAAATTAGTCTTTGCAATTTTAGTCCAAATTTTTAGTTAGAATAATTTTCCGAAAGAAATCAATAAGTTTTAATTTTTGACAATGTAATAATTGTGGTCAAGTAATAAATGAAATAACAAAATGGCTGCTTTTTGAAATTGGTCCAATATTTATGTTTTGCTAAAATCAAGTTTTGCAGGAATATGTGTCAAAAGTACCCTGATTTAACATCACATTTCCTTAAATTATGGAGAAATTTGTAATATTCTTTTATCTTAAAAAACAACTTTTCTGAACATTTTTATTGACAAGGAACCTGCTGTGTGTGTCCATTATAATTCTTGAGTTTAGCTTTTAAAAAATGTATTCAAAATTCATCAATTTTATTTATTTTTTAATGGCCTAAATGAAGTAAATGAGCTTGACCAAGCCATTTTTTTTAATGTGAAAGTGTCATAAATTGATCGATTTTTTTTCCACCCTAATTATTTAAAAAAAATATAGACAATATATTTTGCAAATGTACAAAGTTTTGTCCTAATTTCGTGTGTTTTAGTTTTTCTAAATGCATTTTTTAAAAGTTATTTCTACATTTGAAAAATATTACAACTGTCCCAAATCAGTTTTAAAAATGTTACTTTTTCTTTATAAATAAATAAATATATTTTTATATTTGAAATTATTAAAAATGGCTAAAGGCAGGCATCATAATAATTTTTAAAAATTGGCTCTCATGAAAAATCAAAAGTCCATACAAAAGAATTATCAGAAAATTGGTAAAGCAACATTTATTTTCTGCAGAATATCTGATAGAGAATGGCTAATGCGTCCTTACAGTTGATAACAAAATATCGATGGCTTAATTCAGAAGTAGCGAATGAGCCAATTTGTCAAAAATGAGTTAAGTGAACCATTGTGATCCTAAAGTTTCAGAAATTAATTTAACCAATAATTGTTACAGTTACAGGAGTGAAGAGTAGCGAATATCCAACATAGTGTCATTCCTAAAAGTTAGACCATTCGTTAGTTTAGCTTTTAAAAATTTCTCGTGACCTGGATTTTTATAAAAATGCAAGTAGCGAACGTGACAATATTTGCTATTTTTTTATGCATTCACTTTATTCAATAGGCAAACTAATGGATGTGCACATGCACTACTTCACACTTAATATATTTTGCTTTCCAGCAAACCTTATCAAAGTCAAACTAGCGAATGTGCATTTTTAAACCTTTTATTTCTTAAATTACTTACTTAATTTGCCAATTTAATTATTTAACAAAAATTAGCACATTCCTTATAAAATATTGTTTATCTGTTCACCAAATTTCAGCCTTTTAACATTGTTTATTTCCAAATTAGGCTATACTTTTTTTCCATAAAAACGTTATTATCTCAAAAGCAACTTTTGGCTTATTCACTACTTGTGAATTAAGCCATCGATATATTTCTGTAACATTTTCTGCATAGCGTTTTTATTTTGGCAAATTTAATTTCAATTTTCAAAAAATCGTATACTCTTTAAATTTCAATGGCTGCTGCTATACTGCAAAGGGCAAAGCATCAGATCCAAAGTTCTTCCTTGATTTTGGCAAACGTTTTTTTGCCCTAAAAATGTACACTCTTGAGATTATCGATAATTTCATCCCCAAAATAATCATTGATACCATTCACTATAAACATGGAAAAGTAAAGAATAATTCGTGATAAAATGCATGATGTGGGTAGCTGCATGTGTTTGTTGCATGTGTATGGGCTAGATCAAACCCGAATGTGAAATAAACACACTTTTCATTTTGAAATTATTTTCTTGATATAGTTGAGACAGGTAACATGTATAAAATGTCTAGTATACAATGCATGCTTACATGTAGCTTTCAATCAAAATTGTTTGTGTCAACAAAAATGACAAGGATATGTCCAAAATCAACAGTTTTGACAATGTATTTTAGGCATGATGCACTTTATATCTATAGGCTTAGGTGGGGGGAGAAAAAGACAAATTAATAGTTATTTATTTTCACTTTTATATTTATATTTTGAAAATATAAGACTGTCAGCTAGTCTTGTGACGATTATTTGATATCTATTTTTGGACATTGAACCATAGTTATCTTGTATCAATTCGTATTCTGACAATTTTTAGATTTTATTCACAATTTATTTGTAATTCAGATTTAGCTATTAGGTTACTAGACTATATACAATTAGACATTTGGATTATGTCTCGAAGGAGAAAATTATTAAAATTGTATGGAAAATTTGGAAAAGTTGTAAATTTTCAAAGTTGACTAATTTTTGACATTCAATGGCTGAATTTTTCAAACTGGTTTGGAAACTCTAGTTAAGTTGGGAACATTTTTGTATTTTGTGATTATTGTAAATTTTTAGTATAATTAAAGGGAAAGTCCCACTTTGTGTCTAGTGATATTTCAATTGTACACACTTACTAGATATGAATAGATTTAACAATAATAATTGCAGCAGAGTTTCCATATTGAAGAAATCACTACATTAGCCAAATACATATTAGGCGCCATTTTCCCCATAGATTTCAGCAGGCACTGAAAGTTGGTGGCGCCCTCTAGGACATGCGTGTCTACGTTTTTCATGAGAGCTGATGCCTTTCATCCAGTAGAGGGCGCTACATACTGTCAGTAAAATGGCGCCTATTCTGGTTTTGCATTTTTAACCAAATTCATGCATTCATGACATTTTACTTAATGATTGGTGGGTTCAAATCAAATTGCAATTTCCATGCCTTTCCTAATTTTTCATGTTCTTCCTCCTGCAACCCACTTCTTTCAAGGTGGGACTTTCCCTTTAATCTAAAAAAATACTTCAAAAGGATCTCGTTTGCAATGAAACATTCTGATTATATTTAAAATGTTCATTTTGGATTGATGAGAAACTTAATCAAAGATTTGTTTCTAGGGTTCCCCTTTAAAATGTAGATATTAGAAAACCTCCTGGATAGTTTTAATAACCAAAATATAGTTACGATAATTATCATTTTGTGCTAAATTTCACATGACCAAGTACAAAACATGAAAATAACAATTAACTTATAATGAACAACCCAATTAATTTAAGTAGACCTCTGTATGGTGAATTATTCAACAAATTTACCTTGTTGGTATATGCAAATTTTGCGAAAATAATATTCACACGAAATCCCCAGGTATTCATTTAAAAATGTTTGATAAGGGCTATAATACCAAATACATGTATGTAGCACTAACTACACTGTGAATGCTATTTCGTTATAAATGTAATATGAGTTAACCAGGTACAGGTATAGGGCTGAATTTACCAAAAAATCATACTTTTTGATTAATATATTTTTATTTTAATTAAATCCAAATGTTTTGAATAATATCGCCTGGTCACTAACCTGTGTAAATGGCCTTTTCTAATTTTGGGGAATGGTTTTTGCTTCATTTTCCTTATACTTAAATAATAAATTGTCCATTTCATGATGGGTGTGCCCATAACTTCCGGTTAGTAATTTCAAAATAACTTATTTATAAATGTGGGTTGAATTTAGCCTTATGAATATCCCACCATTAACTCTGCTGCATGAAAAAGTAGGCTGTTTTGAGAATTATGATTTTTAAAATTTTATGTTTAATAACATAAAGCTACACCTCTGATTAGGCATATATGACAAATGCAAATTGAAAACTAACTTATTTTGTAAATAAAGCCTGGTCTCAGATGCCAACTGAAATTATTTTGTACAATTGCCATTGCACTATAAAGTACACAGCCTAAAAGTTTAATAATGTAAATTTTAAAATAGTAAAGTGTAGCAAAACTTCATTAATAACATATTGCTTTACAATCAAATCAAATATTTGTTTAGGATTTGTAATTAAACTTTTTTGTGATGTTTCTGGAGTTTGTTACCTTGATTTAGGAACTCACAAACAGCTGAATAGTAATTCATAAAAAAGAAATGGATGCTTTTAAAATTAGCCGATGAGGTCGGGTATCGAGTTACATAAGTAATTAAATACAATGAGTTTAACTTTTAATAGGAATTCGTGATTGGCTAGCATACTCCTTAAATTGTAGATAAAAAATCAATTGCAAAATTAATTGTTAATTAATTATTAATTTGTTCTTGAAGTCTTGTTTGCTGTAGTATACATGCATGACTCATGAAGTAATGAAATACACTAAACCTTGCAGGGCTGAAATATTGTAAAGTTTAGATTCGTGCTGATTTCCCTGACTTTCCCTGACCTTATGCTTTTCAATTATGCAGATCCAGTCATTTATTACAAGAATTTACTAAAAATCATTAACAAATTATATAAGTCAGCATTGCAAGACTTAAGCTCTGACATCTCAAATGTGGTATATTTTAATGAATGGTCATAAATTACCCATGGGTCATAGTATACAACCATGGTCAGATCCCTTTTAAAGTTAATTTGTGTTTACTAGTCCTGGATTTGAATTCTATGATAGTTTAGAAAGTTAGAACTTTTCCCTTACTTTTCTTAAGAATTAAGCTATAAGTTCCTTATGAATTTTGCATTTCCCTGACTTTCCAAGTTGTCATAAACCAGGCAATGAAATCCAGTGATAGTGGTAGTTTCTGTCCAAGCACTTTTCCAGGGTACCCCTGATTTTTCCAGTTTGCTTGAACTATTCCACTAATTTCACTAAACTTAATGCACTTCAAGCACTTCCCCGACTTTTGTAAAATCTCTGACCAGTTTTCCTTTTGCTGGAAAACTGAAACCCAATCAAAGAATTAAATTCATTTTACTAAGGATGGTGTTCTATAGTCCTCAAGGTTGTATTTCTATAAATGGAAAACAAAATGGCGCCCGAATCGCGTATTTGGTTAAGTTTTGATGTTGTTTTCGGTCTGAAGTGCGCTTTTACATGTGTTAATGTTTGTAAAACTAGAAATGAAATTGAAGCCACTGAATTACATTATAAAATTTTTGAGCTTCAATTTGCCCCCATAGCTTTTATGTCCAACAAGTAATTTTATGGGTATTTTATATGGGAATGGAATTTCTAACGCAGATGGTTTATTACATATATTTGCAGCTCTTGCAATGAAAAATAATGGTATACTTGACTTTGTTTTCTATTTTTTTTTTATTGGTACTTACGAAATATATTATTTTATATAGCACATAAGGCGTAGGTGTAAGAAACACCTGTTGACTAAGAACTCAATTTGTTAATAATGTTAATTTGAGTAATTGAGACGTTTTTCTCTTGCTTTTTTCAATCGCTAAACTCTTGACAACATTACAAAAGCACTTTTCATCAAAGCTTAAGCATCTGATTTATTGCCAAATAAATCAGATTTATACACCTTGGAAAAAGTGGGGAAACTCGTTTGGCCCCTTGCATCTTAACCAAATTTTCTGGTTTTGGATTTTCACTGAGGCATTAATGTTACCAGGCTGAACTAGTCCCAAGATACCATCGGGTCACTTTGTGATCCCTCTTATAAATTTTGATTTTTAAAGCCATTGCTTCAATAATTGGGCAGTTTAGGAAATTAATTACATGTATTTGCAGTTACACGTGGAATGTATTTTTTCTGTATTTTTAAATGAGATTTCAAATAAAACGAAATATCAATGCTGCCAGATATAAGCTGGTATATAACCAGCAGGAAAATCAGGGAAGGTCGGGACAAATAGCAGTATTTGTGTCTTGTCACACTGTACCCTGTTGCCATTAGTTTACAGGATTTAAATTAAATTTACGAAATTTTTGTATTTTTACAACCTCAAATACAAAATGTATACAAATGTTGCCACGATTGACGCTAATTTACCAATTTCAATTTCGTTTTATATAATTTCGTAAATAATTTCACAAAATTTTGCAACTTTGCTAATATAGTTAATAAGACAAAGTATCAGATCAAATGAAAGAACCCGTATTTTCGTTTTATTATTTTTAAAAGTTTATATACAGAAAATCATTTAACTTGTGTATTAATTTTTGCTTTCAAATTTTATAAATTGCACTTTTTAAAAAAAAAAAAAGATTTCTTTGCATAAACCGGAATTATACCCTGTTCAACAAAAATTTGAAATAGAGCATTTAAAGGACCAATCAGATAGAGGGACTTGATTTCAATTACATATGTCTGGCATGCATCATGATTCTGGTATCTACATAGCAAGCTACTATAAATGCAAAATAACCTTTTGGACATAACACTGATTGGTTGCTATTCAGTACACTCTTTCGTTAAATAGGATATAAATTCATAAATTTTATAAAAAAAAAAACAATGCGTCAACTGAGCGAGTCATTATAGGATCGAAAATAGTAAAGGTGGACAATTTCACTTAATCCCAAAATGAGGTCCAGAAGGTCCAGTGGTCATTGTCAAATTGGCTCCTACTGATGTTTATAATGAGGCTTTGCAAATAAATGGCTTAAAACTGCCTGATTAGGTATATTTTGTTTTGCACATAGGCCTGCATGCGTGTGACCATCCGATAAATGATTAGGGCCATTACTGATGACTTGTTTCAAAAGCCCCCCAAGAGCAAATGGTGGACTATAACAATCATCATTAAAAGTCATCAAAAGCAACATGAATTGGTCAGAAATTACCCCCAAAACACAGAAATAGCAGAAAACCTTTTAAGCCAGTCCAGTTTTGAAAAAAAACAAATAAGGGGAGTTCCCACAGGTATTTGCATTGTTTTGCACTTAGGTGCATGCCCATGGTAATTGGATGATAAATGGCAGATTTTATGTCCAAAGTGCCCCAAGTGTGGCCATAGCATTGGCTATATGGGTTAGGTTTACAACATAATGCTAATTTCTACAGGGCCGGACTGGCTGGTGGTGGCCCCGGGGGCAACGACCAGTTTTGGCCCCCTGTTTTATCCAACCTACTTCGAGAGGGGGGGGGGATTCCCATAAGATAGGGGGACATTTCCCCCCTTCATGTTGTCTTTTTCTTTTTTTACAATAATATTGCAGAACTGTATGCTAGTCATTTTATCCTAAAATTTAGTAATATTATAGAATTATTTCCCCAAAATATACGAATAATATAGGATCTTTTTCCAAAATATAGAAATTTCTAGCATTTCCCCCCTTCCCTCCCCCCCCCCCAAAAAAATATAGTAATGTTAAAGCATGTTTTCTCAAAAAATGCATGAGAATTAAAGTTCCCATCCCTTCCCTCCCTTGCTTTTGAGTATGCGATTTTGTAGATTCTACAATATTATATGAATACAGTTAAGATTATTAATTTGGGCAGTGTTGGGCCCCTAACCCAGTTGGCCCCGGGGGCGATCGCCCATTTACCCCATATGCCAGTCCGGGTCTGAAATTCTAACTATATGTAGTTTTAGCCCACCCTATATGGGTAGGTCCTATTTTAAAAAGTGGATGCATGCAGAATCTGGGGTAATTGGTTGTAATTGTCATGAAATTCAAAACAGATTTTAAATATGGTAATATCATGGGTCCTCACCTTGAAACTCGTGTAGCCTAGAATTGACGGACGACAAAAGCGCCCTCTGCTGGCCTAGATAGTGCTCTCCAGAGTTGTAGCTGGGTCCTTGAGAACTGAGCACAGCGCCGTGATGAGCATAATTGACCGCGGCCGGGAACTTGTGATTGGGTGGTGTCTGAGGTGGGGTGTCCGTCTGCAGTTCAGAAAAGGCGTTATTTGAGCACTGACCGGAAGTCCGTCCGACCATGGCGGAAGTGACGTCGCAACCCGAGTTGCCGACCATGGCCGCGTGGTTGGGATTTACGGGCTTGGACTGCGCTAGGGACGACAGGGACATTGCACTCGAAGAATGGTATGGATTGCCGTAAGGTCCAGCTGGATTGTTGGCCACTTGAAACGGTGGTAGGGAATGGCCAAGGGTCCTGTGGTTTGCTGCCGAAGTCCAACTCGGGGCCACGCCGGTCAGTGACGAGGCACCCGTGGTCATGGTTGCGCAGTTCTGACGTGGGGGCGCCAAACTGGTCGTCGGAGGGGTCTTGCAAGTGGCCGTGTCGGCCAGGGACCAAATTTTGGGTTTGTTCTGGGACAGGGAAGGGCCAGTTTCAATAGAAGCACTAGAGTGTAGGCTGTTAGGCGATGCTAGGTCCTTGTCCAGGGACACGCAGCCCTTGAGCCTGTCAGGATCGTGAAGGTTCATGGGATACTGTCCCATGTGCTGCTGGATATTCATTTGATGGGCCATGTGCAGAGATGATGGGGATGATGTGGCCGATGAGGACGTGTCGCAGGCCAATCGGCCCATCATGGCGGCCGTTGTTGGGCCGGGTAGCAAAGGGCTGCAACCCGTGTCCTTGTCGTAACCACTCATGTCCTTGCTGTTAGTGGACTTCTCGTAAACTGAAACAAGACAGGGTTTTTGAATTAGGTCCAAATACAGTTGCATGAGTATTCTGTCTAAAGAAATTGCTGGTTTTACGAGAATCTTTCTGGTTCAAATTCTGTAACTACTTTCTGCATAATTCAGACCATGGGACAAATTTTTCCTGTGTAAATTTCAGTTGTCTCAATTTATTTGGGCTGATAATTTCTACAGATAGCTCATTATAAAGTTGCATGTGAATTTTGTCATAATTTTACCAGAATTAGTCCTTAGGAATTCTACACTTTCTGGTTAAAATTCTTATATTCTGTGACTTTTTCTCTTCTGTAGGCCAACCCTGCTTCAGGTCATGGGACAAATTGTCCATATAAATTTTGATTCTGGGATCATTACTTTGAGTCATAGCTCTTTATGAAGTTACATGTGAATTTTTTCATAATTTTACCAGAATTCTAAGGAATTCTATACTTTCTGGTTAAAATTCTTATATTCTGTAACTATAGGCCAACCCTGCTTCTGGCTTGGGACAGATTTTTGTTCATATCATAAATTTTAGTTATAGCTAAATTTTGATTCTGGAATCATTACTCTGGGTCATAGTTCATTGTATTATGAAGTTGCAGGTGAATTTTTCATAATTTTATCTGAATCCTTAGGAATTCTACATTTTCTGGTTAAAATTTTCATTTTCTGTGACTTTTTTTCCTTATATAGGACAACCCTGTTTCAGGCTTCCCATTGGTTTACTGTGGCATGGAATATTGTAGGTTAGGATTCGTCTGCTATACTGAGATCCTAACTTGCTTCCTGTAGGTTGGGATTTTGGCATCAAACTAATCCTAACTCACAATTTTCAGTGCACCGGGGTCCAAATAAATGTACTTTTAACCAATGGAAGCCCCCATGGATGACTACTGCAAACGATAAAAATAAAACTGTAGCTAGGTGGCGTATTAAGGCCAAATATGATTGAAACTGACTTTATAGAAAGGATAAAATATTGACAAATTCTGCTATAAATATCATTTTGATCTTATGTTTGGCTTTATATGATTTTCTATAACAGGGTCCAAAATCTAGACGAATTTTGTTGAAATAATGTGAATGCACCCACCCAATTTTGCTTTATATAATTTCTACAGATATGATTTAAAATAATTCTGCCAGAATTTTGCAAACCTTTATCATTGGGGCCCCACAGTTAAGCAGAATTGGCAGAATCCATTACTTTTATTTTCTTTCTCACCTAATCTAAATGATGTTTAGTTGGTTAAATGATATTCAAACAAGTTGGTTTTTCTGACAACTACAGGTTTTCTCTAATTAGCCAAAGATATTTACCTAAAGCCATCATTTACATTACTAGCTCGTCTCTAAACATGCCTTAGGCCCACATGGACCACTAATTTATTAGGCAGAAAACATCATAAATTTCTGACAAGGATCAAAGTTCAAGCAGGTCGCAGGACATAGAACTGCTCCATGACTGACGGGGATGCTTAAGGATTTGCTGAGGCTAAGTGACTGTAAACTTTATTTCTGTAACCCAGGTAATAATTCTTCAGCCAAGGGGCATGTTTTATGACAGGCTCTCTTGAATACCTTCAAAAAGAAGTAAACGACAAAAAATTCATCAGAAACTGTTAAGATGCAGCTGTCAAGCCATTTTGCCATTAAATTAGCAAACCATATTTAGAATTTTCCCATTTCCATAAAGTTGGAATTTTGTAAGTGATTTCTAATTGCCCAAATCGTGTTGGGTCCTTTGCCACTTTAGGTCCCCCCCCTACTGTTCCTCGATTTTTTTTCGTAAAAAATAATTTTTTTCAAAATAGATACATGTAGGTAGGTGGCTAGATTTCAGTGACAGAAATTTTTAAACAAAATATAAAAGGAATTTTAGTTTTCAAAGAAAAAATGAGGAAAATGGAAAATGTATGGAAGTTATTTTAAAAATATTGTTGCTTTTCAGAAATAAGTGAAAAGAAAGGGTCTTTTTTAGCAAGAGATAAGAAAATACTGGCAAGTCAGGCAAATTGGTTTAAATTTTTAATTATTCTCGAAAAATGAAGGAAAGTGTCGTTCGTGTTTCAAAAGAATTTTAAAAAAATCCCTAAATCTCCATAAATTTAATTAATTAAGTTCATTTAACTATGTGCGAGAAAAGTTACCTGAATATGGGAAAGTCAGTGAAATCGATTTGAAATTTTTGATTATTTTATAAATTTATTTTAAAAACAATAAAACTTTTGGGCAATATGACCTAACTTTCTAACCAGTAATGAGGGTCCGAACACCAAACAAGGTGGATAAAATTAATGACTTTCTTTAAAGAATCATACAAATTAGCTTTTTTTATTTAAATCATTATTTAAACAAAATTTTGGGTCATTTTTATTACTAATACAGTTTTAGAAACAGGCAGTTAAGGATTTTGATTTTTTTTTACTGCAAGCTAGTAAATAACGTTCGGTCAATGGTAACATTTAACTCACGGTGGACCAACTCTATGACCAGACAGGTGACATTTGCATGCTCTATGATAATTTCTTGTTAGGTAACTATGTGCCAAGGGTTATGGTTGATCGAGCATTATTTATTATACGTAATTACTAATATACGCAACATATATACTAGCGCCACTTATTTTGAAAAAAAAATGGATACTTCCTGGAGAAGCATTTTTCACTCAATCATACGCTTTCAAAAAAATCATATTTCAGCTTCTAGGTCCATAGTTATTTTTTTTAAATAAATATAATGATCCATATTTAAACAAATGGTATATTCAAATAAGTATTTTCCTACCTAGATCCGCCATTTTTCCTGTAGTCCCATCATTACTGCTGCCATCTAGTCTATCCGAGGATGAGTCTTTATCGTCATCAATATCGCTTAGTTTCCCATCCTCGTCCTCGTCATCGTCTTCCTTCCCTTTGGAGTTCCACGTGATTTTATTCTCCTTTTTAAGCCTTCTTCTGGCATTAGCAAACCAGGTGGACACTTGGGTTAGGGTCATTTTGGTGATAATGGCCAGCATTATTTTCTCTCCTTTGGTGGGATAAGGATTCTTCTTGTGGTCATTCAGCCAGGTTTTTAATGTGGTTGTGGCCTCTCTGGTAGCATTCTTCCGCCGGGCGCCATTTAAATCGTAGCCGTACCTGTTTGGAAAGATCAAATATTGTTATTATTTGTATTATTGAGTCAGTATAACTTTTGAATTCTGTATGGGTGCCATCTTGGATTTCCTGGATTTTAGTGATAGGATATTGGGTTTGTTTTCAAACTTTGTGGGGATGTGTTGGGACATTTGAGACTGAGCTTTTCGTCTTTGGGCGCCGTTTTGGATTTTCTGGTTTTTGAATTAGGATTATGGAATATTTTGCTAACTTCATGGTCGAGTTTGTTAGGGCCTTTAACACTTAACTTTTAATTCGTGCTTGCTCCACTTAGTTATATTTGTTTGTAACAATTTAGTTGTGTTATAAATATATTGACAAGCAGTTGATGATCAATGATGAATTGATTTTAACCTCATATTTCAGTTTTCTTGTAGATTCAGGTATCATAAAATTTTAAAATTATATTTTAATATGTTTGCTCAGGTGGTGTTTTGATGCCACTTTTAATGCATGCATGTGTTGTTGGAAACCAAGGCCTTGAAAATTGTTGCCCTCGAAATTTCTATGAATAGTTTTCGGCCCATACAAGAATTTCTCAGCATAATTCTGCAGAAATTAATTTTCAAAATTAATATGAGGAGTTAAAATATCTTCAGAAAGGTTTCTGCTGCTTTATGCATGATAGTTTTCTCATAAATATTTCTGCAATAAATACTTTAGTTTTAAAATTGATCGCTAATGTAACAAGATTTCTACAATGAATTAGTTTAATGTTTATTTTCTGCAGAAATATCCACAAGTTTTCATATGAATTTCTGCATAAACATTTCTGTAGGGCATGCAGTTTCTACTTAATTAGTTTTAACATATACTATTCATAAGGAGCGCTTTCTGCATAAATTATTCTGAATTTTATTTCAGCAGAAAATAACCTTAACTTGACATAAGAATTTCTGCATAAACATTCATGCAATATTGTTTCTACATAACTACTTTATAGTTGTAAAATTATCCATTAACGTGGAAAGATTTTTTGGTAAATTATTCTATTGTATTATTTTCTGTTAAAATATCCACAATTCGGCATAGGGATTTCTGTAGAAACATTTTTGTAAGACTGTTTCTATACTTAATTTGTTTTAAAATTTACTATTCATGGAAAACGCTTTCTGCAAGAATAATTCTGAATTTTAGTTTAAGCAGAAACAGCTATAACTTAACACTAGTTTCTATTGAAATACTGCAGAAAGTTGCGTAACTTGTAACAAATTATTTGCAGAAACGCCACCGGGATATTTTTATGGCAATTTTCAAATCGTTTTTCCTATAATAAATAAATTTTGAAGAAAAAAATTTATTTTTGTAATTTGGAGATTATGTAAATTTGATTATAACTTGCAATTTTTTGCCTCATGCTTGCATCGCACTCATACATGCAGTCCTAAAAATAAATCTTATTACGCAAATCTATCGCAACTAAGGATTTCGAGCTTGCTTACATAAATATTGCTTGTACAAAATTGATTTACGATGCCCTGATATGCATTAACATGTGTTATTTCTTATATTCGAAGGTATAATATATGTTTCGTAATTAGGCTGAACTCTTAAAAATCCTATTGAAAGGACCTTAGTTTAGTTTTTTTTTTTACTTTGCAAGTACAAAATGCAAAACGAAACAGTCTTGAAGTGTGTACATCTGACAAAGATATACGAGTATTGATGGATATAGGTTACAGTTGTGAATTTTCTTTTAAATTATTTATGAATTTGATGATTTCCTTTTAGGGTTGTGAGAGGCAGTAGGCCTACTCCATCGTGCCTAAAATATGCATAAGAAAATGTGTGTCACCCAAGATGGCCGTGACAAATTTGAAATGTTTCTTAATGTTCTTTTCATACATTAACATTTACTTAAAATCATTTCATAATGTCACTGGGATAGTGAAACATACTTGGAATTTGTGAAATTTTTAATTTTGTATTATCTTATTTGTGAAAAACATTGAACCGTTTTGAAGGTTTCTGAAGTGTTGTTTATAAGATTTTGTTAGGTCTTCATGTTATGTTATTATTTGGAATCTTTTGGTTAAGCATTGGTTTGGAAAGTCAAAAGAACGTGGCACGAAAATAATCTAGAAAAATGTCCAAGATTTTATTTATTTAAAACGAATAGAAAATTGTGCTTCTGTTAGGAAAATAAGTTAATTTTTTTATATACGTTTGAATAAATTCGAGAAAGTTAGCATAAAATTTATCTTCTATCTTATAGTTAAAATTCAGTTTTATTTAATAATTTAAGAAATATTCAAAAATGTATGGGAATTTTTCCATTAGCAACATGAAAAGTTTCTGTTGTTTAATAAGATTCATGGAAAATCATGTTTGTCATAATATATATGATTGCTTGTTTAAAGCCAGTCAGATATTGACCATGTTTTTCAGTAAAAAAATCATCCATATTTATTAGAAAAACTTTCACAAATATCATATGTGACTCATTTTTTCTATTTCACTGTGACAAAATACAATGACTCTCCATGCAGTGAGAATATGTATTATATATATTATAGCCACAGGGTTGCCACTGTCCTGGAAAATCAGGAAAAAAGACAATGTTGAAGAAAAGTCAGTCAAATTAGCCTTATTTATGAATTAAAAACCAGACAAGACATTATGGCATAAAAAACAATTAATGCTGAATTTTTTTTAATGAAAAGTTAACATTTTTTTTTGCTAAAATAACAAGTTTAAAATAAAATAAAAGATTAAGTTCAGGGACGGATACAGGATTTTGCTAAAGGGGGGGGGGAGCAATCGCATATTACAGAAGGAGGCGGCCATTTTCTCTGCCTATACTGTACAGCAAATTTTTTTTGGCTGGGGGGGGGGGATCAATTGCCCCCATTGCCTCCCCCCTGTATCCGCCCCCGAGTCTCACTTAAATGTATAATGAAGAGGTTGCAAAATTTCGTGAAATTATTTACGAAATTATATAAAACGAAAGTCAAATTTTGATAAATTTTACTTAAACCCTAAAAACCAATGACAATAGAGAGCAGTATGACCAAACACTAATACTGCCTATATGTCCCTTCGTTCTGGAGGGTTTCTTGCTAGTAACTCCTTATATCGTGCAGCATTGGGATTTTGTTTTATTTATTTTAAGTCTCATTTGAAAATACCAAAAAAAAATTAAGAAGTTTGTTAAATAAATAAGTTTTCTTCATATATAAAAAAGTGACAGGATATGGCTTCATCAAGGGAAATTTTCGTGAATTAATTCAGGAAAATTCGCAACACCTATAGATATATAAAAAAGTCAGATAAATTAAGTAAATTTTCAGAATTTATGAGTGGCAACCCTGTAGTAAGTCACAGTGCGTCCAGTATCTAAAAGTCAAGTATTTCTGGTCAAATTACTTATTGCAATTCGATATACTCCTTTCACCCTAAATATTTCCCAGATATTTACACCCCCTGTCATTACGAATTTAAATTCAAAAATTGCAGATTTCTCTCAGTGCAAATATCACGGCTTGTTTATGAGGGACTTAACTCCTCTCGCATGCACCGCAGAGATTAATGGCCGTCCTGGAGCAGACAAGATGTAATCGGGTGTCATACGCCCAAACCCATAAAAATGAATTTACGTTGTCCATTAAAAACTCGGGGAAAAAAAAACCAAAAAAAATGTATAAAAATAAAAAAAATGCTCACCCGTAAGCTGCTAGTGATGGGTCGTAAGGATAGTATCCTGTGGGCTGGCTCATGGACTGCCATCCGGGCACATCACTACTGCCCTCTTTTAGGACGTACGGCGCTCCCTGAAAATAAGACATATTTGTCTGTTGAAACTACAAAAACTTATAACACCAACTCATAATTACTGGCTTACAAGTATCTGAAAATCCCAGACCAGATTGACCAATCAATATTTGTTTTTCTGAAAGTATGTTTCCAGGCTAAGTTGCTTTTAATTAAATGGATCTGATTTTGAAGTTGTCATAAATAAGACTTTTTTTAAGTGCAGTCCGAATTTTTAATATCAGATGCATATATTTCACGTTGGCAACTTGGCCTTATACTTACTAAAATATTCAATTGTTTTTAATATATTAGTACAGGCCGGGATACTAACAAGTATATTGGGACTAACGGAAAATGCTAAGTATTTTTTCAACCCACTATTGGGGCTGAAATTTACGAGCGACAAGACACGAGATTGCAGTCAGTCAAGTTCAGAAATTTTTCTCTCTGGTTAAAAAGTAGGCCTAAGTTTGTATGTGACTGATTATTCGAGTCAAGTTTTGATTTTGGGAATTAGGGGTGCAGTTCGGATTATAGATAATAATAACTGTGTATTATGTTTTATTTATTTGCTATATGATGAATTGGATTTTGGGGATTTTTTGGGTGCAACTGCATTTTTGTGCAGAAGGACAAATGCATATAGGCTGGTCGAGAATTTTTTTCTTTTTATATATGGAATTTATTAGGAATTTATCAACTTATATATTCTCGAAACAAAAGCATGTTTATGGGCTAAGATAATTTTTGTTTATCGACTTTTGAACCGTGAAATGTAAACAGAAAAGTTCAGAGCCATTTTTTTTCTTGCAAGAATCAGTTATTTTTAGCGGGTCTTGAAGGAGGCTTATAGCCTGTACCATGTTCAAGGAAAGAATGGATTCAAAATAACCAGTCAGAATTCAGTAGTAAGGCATAACAAACCATAAAGGCTCGTAGCCCGAATAGGGAAAATACCAAAAATAAAAATAAAAGAGGAAATATTTGCAAAAACTTTTCAGGCCAAAAGATGCTTCTGCAAAATTTTAGGAAGTTCTTCCTAAATTTATTAGGAGGAAATTATTTATAAAATTCGAAAAAATATATTTTTAAAACTGACACTGCTACATTTGTGATGCATTTTTTTTTTCACATTTTGTGGAAATGCTCCAAAAATTATGGTAACACATTCAAAATTTAGGAAAACTATGAAATTAATGGATTAAAATAAACTTGCTCTGCTCAATTTAACCTGTCCTGATTAGACATATATCTCATAGGGTGAATTCAACTTTTAAAAAAAAAAAAATAATAAAAAAATAAAGTTGACACCAACTTATATTTGGGATGCATTACAACTTTTACAAAATTTACAGAAATGAGGCTTATAGAGTTATATAAATAATGGACAAACTATGGACAAATTTGCCAAAAATCTAGTAAGGCTAAAAATCTGAAAATCTGTGATTACCATAATATCCAGTGTGTATTACATTGTTAGTTGCTTATATTTTTGATGCAGTAAACCCTTACAACATATAGAAATAAAGCATAAAATGATGGAAATTATGTAGAAATGAGGCATAAAATGATGAAAAAGTTATAGAAATGAGGCAAGAAATTATGGAAAATTTATGAATGATGACAAACTATGGAAAAAATTGCCGAAAATCTGTGACCCCCCATTGTTAGTTCTTACTTCTATTTGTGATGCATTTAACCCTTCAAACTTTATAGAAATGAGGCATAAAATGAATGAAAATTTATAAATAATGGACACAGTGGCATATCAGAACTGTTGGGGGCCCAGGGTCAACCTTTCGCTTC
>JAQIXP010001598.1:0-17737 GCA_034700285.1 Proteroiulus fuscus | reverse complement strand
AGTTTGAAGAAAACGAATTTAACATTGAAATCCCCATAGGCCCACGCTGTTAAAAGTGTGGACAGCCCCCTTAATATCACAATTTCACTTGCCTTGAAAAGGGTGAAATGAGAAGAAATCAGAAAAGATGAAATATTCACAACTGACTGCTACAAGCAACAAGCTTCATATTTCATTTACCGGTATGCTATCAGACTGATGCATTACAATGGAAAACATATTTCTCCTTGACTTATATTGCAAGACATTCATTGGATTTAAACAAGGTCAGCTAATGACTTATTTCATGCCAAACATTCCAAAGATGGCTGACCCAAGCAGATGGTCAAGTAGCTCCAATAATAGATTACTGCTATTTAATATTACCTGCATACAAGTAAAGCTGATCAAGAAATATTTTTTTTTAAATTTTGATTTTAAAAATACCACATTTAAGACAGTACAAGAAACGTCTGGCACAAAACATTAAATATAAAGTTTAGCCATGAATCTATTGACCAATTGCCAAAGATTCCAGCATTGGATGCAAAATCCAATGTAGGCTATTCTCTGGAATTTGTAGCCAATTTAGAGCATGTTGTTGCACTACGTTTCCAGTAAGCGTCAAATAATTGAAAACCAATTTAAACTTCCAAACACAATTTTTTTTTGTAAATTCTGATCTAAATTCAGCATTCCCTGAACACTCGACTTGATCGAACTCCAACACACACTCTTTTAGGTATTCATTTGTGTGAAGCACTTCCATTTGACATTGTATAGACCCTAGAGTCTTCCTATTTCATGAGGGTAATTTTAATTGGGTATGGATTAATTGAACTGATTACGTGAAATCCCACTAAAGGATTCTGAGATTGTTTCAAGTACAACTCAATGATCAATACAAATTGCTATAGTGTTATGCTCCATTTTGTAAAAAAAGGGGAACCGAAATGGTATTATTTGATAAGATCGGATTATTCCTAAAAGGTTTATAATTAAAGCCAGCATCTTTGTTGATCTTGTCAATGATTTTGAATCATAATATCCACAGCCAAATAAAAAAGTCAAAATTTCAAACCGAAAATTATATGGACAAATTGGAGGGGACTTTACTGGACAGTGAATAATGCAACCCTAACATCTTCATTTTGATAAAAATATGCAAATGAATAGCAATGTAAAGGTTTAAGTAAAGTAGTTGGTGTGTAATTTGAGCAAAAGATGACCTTCCATATTGTAAATATTATTATCATCTTATCATCTTGACATGCACAGTAACTTAAAATTATTTATATTATATTTATATTTATATTCATAGATTGTATGATACGTCTATTAACAAATTAAATGCTTAATAAAAGTGTTTCTTTTTTTTTTTAAACCAAAAAAACTTCAACATTTTAGCACAAGAGCTGCTAGCTGGTCAGCCCCACGTTTCAAAAATTGCTATAAAATAAATGTTCACTTTTACTTTGTAAGAAACAATGCTTAACAATAGCTGAAACTATTATTAAAACTCAATTATAAAATTTGGGTTATTATTTCTGTGCAGAAAATCGTAAGTGAAAAGGAGCCTAATTTTTAACCCGTCCCAAATGTACATTTATAACTAGCATAACTATATTAAGCAAATAAACTTTACTTCAATTTTTTTAACTAAGCAAAATGGTTATGGCCTTTGTTAACCAGAAATTCAAGACATTAATGATTCTTTACTCTTATTAATGGCAATACTACAGTAGTATAGTACAACTCCTGACTAGAAGTCATTTTAAAATCATTGCATTTTGCAAATGTATAAATGCAAATTGGAAACTTGCGTTTCTAAATCTGTCAAAATGATTTTAGAATAGCATCTACTATACTGTCAACTGGTACTCCAAATATTCCAGCTTGAGCTAACAGTCCAAAATGTCAAACCATTAGTCCATGGATTTTACTTCTGGATATTCATGCATTAGCCTATCACGGTTATGTAAAAAACATGTTTTAACTTACATCAACGGTGACACCGTGCACTTCATACACTTGGGAGGGTGGATCATCTTTGGGTAAGTAGCGATAAAATTCAGATATTCCTTTGTACCACTTCACTGAATACAGTTCATCGTGTTCCATATCAAATATGCAATGGAGTGGGACGGATTCCCCAGCCACAGGATGTGGGGGAACTTCCACACGAATAAGACGTAAGCAAAACATACCTGCAAAAAAGATAAAACTAAATTAGCAAATGCAAAAGTTTCAAATAAAATCAGAAATTGTGAATCATTTTATGGAAACTAAATTTATCGCTGGGCAGTATAAACAATATTGATATCCTGCATGATTAGCTGGACACTGTCAACTTCACATTGGTCTCAGAACAAACCAAGTTATACAAACTGGGAAGCCCATGACTGTCAATTAAAGTAATTAGTTCAAAACCTTAATTAAAGATATGGCTTTACGGGGCACTCATTTATTATATTGAATAACACTGCAAATATTATATTATAGGAATAATTTACTTCCAACTGGTCCAATTAGTCAAATAATAACAATATCTTCCCTATAATCAAATTCAAAAATCACTTCAAAAACAGCATGTCTATGCATGGCTTGTGTATACGTGTATGACCATAAAAACATTGTCCTTCAGGCCAATGCATAGGCGCATTTTGGGGGGCCCTGGGGGCCCGGGCCCCCCCCCCCTGAGCTCTGAAATACATGGTAAAATTCCACCGAGCCCCCCCCCTTGAGATCTAAAATACATTGTAAAATTTTACCGGCCCCCCCCCCCCTAACAGCAGGTCTAAATGCGCCTATGGGCCAATGCAAAATAATTGGTAAGTCCAAGCTGCATGGGCTGGGGGAATTGGTCCGGCCAAGCCTATAGCCATGGCCGGACAATTTTTTCACAAGAAAATACAAAACTAAAAAAAGAAAAGACAAATTTTTCTACAAATTCGGCATCATTTTAAAACTAACGTTATACTTTCAAAATATTTTTCAATTCTTGTACTCTACTTTTAATATAATTCACCATTTAGGTTTTCTATTTATAAAAATTCCACGTTTGCCATTAGCAAAGTGCATGGATAAATCAAGCAATACCACTTATTTATAAAAAAAATACTATTAAAATAATATTTTACAAATATTTCATAACATAAAATCGACACCAACTGACGTGCCCAATAATTTTCAGATTGCTTTCTCAAAGGAATCGCTATCTTTTTGAGCAAAATTAAAAATGACTGAGAATTATATTCACCAAAGTGAATTTTTCAATTGTGCCACATTATAACTCAAAAACTAGGACATTTTCATTCTGTGCAAATGGGAATTCAATAGATAAATCTTGAATATGCTTAGTGAATACATCATGAGGATTATACGTATAAAAAAATGAGCAAAATATTCTTGGTGACTGCCAGGCTTATCGTTCAGGAAGCATTTTTTTCAGACACCAATCAATAATTTAAAACTGTTTTCAATAGTATATGTCCATGCTCTTTAGAATATGCCCATTGGTCATATCAATAGCAAAGGAATATTTGAAAATTCATTTAGAAAGCTGTTATTTGCATTCAAAGAGCATGCATAATGTCATGTTTTTCAAGTGCTATCTAGATAAATTTTACATTTTCTAACTATACTGTACATTCAATGCCAAAGCATTATTCCCACAATAGTGCAAACACATTTTGAAAAACGAGTTTTTCATTTTTTTGTTATTTTTAAACCTTTTTTATCATTTCACTTGCTTTTGAACATATTCATTTTTGACAATCTCTATTCTGCATATTCCGCACCAAAAACTACTTCAGAAGAAATTACTTCCAAGAGTACCATTTTTCTGCTAGCTTAACTTTCCAACATAATTGTATGGCACCAAAAAGCAATTTTAAGAGTAGCAAAAATATCCTTGATATAAAATAGCTGATATATATGTACATATCATCTAGGCCTATATCATTTTTGAGTTAGAAAACTGCATTTAAAATAAGGGCATACATACAAAATGGAAGTTTGTGGGTTCAGTTATGATATAGACAGCTGCAAAACTGACTGAACGAAGATGATGCGATAACTTTTATGATTTTCTCCTACCAAAACTAGTATTTCTAAACTTTCAACTTTTTCTCAAGAAACACGTAATGAGTTTGGGGAAACGATTTTTAAAACTCAAGAATAATAAGAAGACATACAACAAAAATAAAATCTATAATTCTTGAAAAGTATGATTCAAAATTATATCTTGGGAAATTTGTACTTATGGAGATGCAGAGATATTTCCAGCATTGCATTTACAAGTCAAATACTCGCATGATATAAAAGCAATTTATTTAAAAAAGTTGTCTTTTTTGAAAAGGTACATTTTCATGGCTTGATTTTTTTAAAATGCATTTTTTGATTTTCATTTAGCTGACTCAAAAGGTAAGGTGTGTATTTTTTTTTTGAAATACAAGTATGATTCCCACACTATTTCGATTAACTTTTTTTGGATGAAAAAACCAAGTTGTCCCAATCGCAAAATGAACTGCACTATTGAATAGGGAATGTCAAAATACTAAAAATAGTACAAGTCTCAGCTACTAAAAATTTGTAAAAAATTCCTGAACTAGGCTAGGAGAAATTTTGAAGTCGATACTGACTTTCACTTAAAATTCAGATTGGAAAATCCTACAATTAACAACTAGCTGTCAAGAGAATTGGAGTAAAATGTACAAAGCATTAAAGGGGGGAATACATGTATCGGATTGAATTTAATTATTTATTTTGTTGGAAAAAATTTCCATTTGAAGTTGGGCCTCAAAGGTGGCATTAAAATCCAATTAAGCTGGGTGTGGTTTGCCCTCTATCTAATATGTCTTGAAGTCATTGAACTATCTTGTTTACATTTCAAGTAAATTCACCATAGGGCATATTTACGTGACATTGTTGTGATTTATTATCAAAATCACAAAGTCTATTAAATCAAAACTGATCAAACTGCAAGGTTTTTTATTTACACAACTTATACGTTTAAAGCAAGGTGCCTAACAAGGATGAAATACTGGGTTATGGTCTAATTATTCAAAGTAAAGGAAATTATTTACAGCTGGAAGATATCTTAATAAAACTCTACCAGCAATATCTCAATTTCTTAAGTTAATAGCCAAAATCTAAGTATGCACCACGAGGAAAGCATTTCTTTTTTCTTACTATTGATTTTATTAAAGGATTGATTAAGAAAAGCTGGTTTTACTATAGCAATTAACAGGCAATTACAACTATTAAAGTGTCATTTGTTTTTCACTTCAGAAGACAAGCACACATTTAAAATAATTATTCGCAACGTCTAAAATATTGATAATGATATTGGTAAAAATAAAAACACTTGGAAACTGCATGTATCATATAATATATATTTAGTTATGTGGTTTCATTTGTGTTAACATTTTATTTGATCTTCCTCAATAAGTCAATAGCTGTGTGATTGCTAATGAATAAAAGTCATTTACATTTTGTCCTTGTTTTCCTGGCAAACAAATGAATGCTGCTAATGAAACTGGATCAATTTCATTCTACAGAGTTGGACTATATATATATAAACAATCCCTGTATTGATTTATTATGTATCCATACACACACCGAATGCTTGCAATGAAATTGATGGAAAAGTGTTTCAATTTTAAAAAAGCCTATATATTTTAACACACTAAAACATTTTAATCTTTGGAACAATAACGTTCCAGAAAGTAGAGAAAAGTATAACCAAGGTATAAATCCTTGTTAAAAATAGCAAACAATGAATTGTGATATAATTCATCATGTGACATATACTTCCTAGGATACGGGTTTTTTATTAATTAAGCTTCCTTTATATAAGAAATGAGTTTTGAATGGCTTCTTCACAAAGTATGGTTTCAACTGAGAAAAGTTAAATGAGTTTTTTTCCAACGTTTTTTTTTCTAAAGATATTCATCGATTTTAATATCAAATTTTAGTTATACAATAAAATGCAGATAACTTTAAAAATATGCTATCAAAAAGTAATCCTTACAATTCCGTTTCTGGGCTCTTCAGCTGATCAGTACAAACATAAAATTTAGTAGTTTATATATAAGATACCAGCCATAAATATAACAATATAAAACCTTTCATTCCATTTGCATTTATATTTTTATTTGGCCATTTCACGAGAATATAAATGTTTCTATTTCTATTGGATATTTTTTTTTCAAACTCTTTTTGCATCCATTTCTAAGCATCGTGGAGTGTTGACATAACTGAGTTTGAAATCCTAAACTTATAAAATCAGTAAGCTTTTTTGAAAATAAAATAGGTACTTTTGAAAATGAGCATATATGGATAGTCACAGCATTTCAAACCACGCTGGTTATTATGTGCTAGCAACAAATTGGGCATTGACAACTTGAAATACTTGAAAAACTGAAAATTTCCCCAATGATGGACTCATATTGATTGGAACCAAATAAATAAATAAATGGTTTTAGTAAAAAGGCAACTAAAACACTGTTACTATATAAACTTTGCTAATGTGTTATGGTAAAATAATTAATGTAAAGCATTTTACATATTTTAGGCTATAAGTGTTAAACAGTTGAGTTAAATTAAATAAAAACTGTAACAGAGGCCCCTATAGGTAGGCAATCACTGCTAACTTCGGAGCAATTGCTGAATTTCAAATTAAAATAAAATGCAAATAGTTAGCTATTTTACATTTCTTCTCCCATTTTTTTTATATTTTATAATGAAACGTAAATGACTGAGAAAAAGTACTTCTTAACCAGTTTTATTACTTTTCATACGCATAAATCAAAGTAATTCATGATAAAGTTAATGCTTTGTAGGCTTTATAATTTAAGCCTTGTCTCTGTACTTTACAAATAGTTTTGAAAACTCAAATTGTTTTATGAGAATACATTCATAGCAAGGCAGAAATGTTCCTATTGAATTTCAGCCCCTATTTCCATTGATTTTTAGAAGGGTTACAGTAGTAGCATTGTCTTTGTTATTTCTGCCGTCAAAATGGCTCCATGGTCACTGAACAAAATAAAGCAATTTTATTTGCAGAAATTACAGCAAAGCCCTTTTGTAAAAGGGGATTTCTAGTGCCAAACAAAAATAAAACTATTTGCTTTGTTGCACATTTGCAGTTTATGGGATTGCATTTTGTTACAACGCACAGAATAACATTCATTTCATGCACGATTTTGTCATAAATTCAATCAAATTCTTTCAGTCTAGTTCAAAGGTTTGAAAACGTATTTCCTAAGCTTAGGAAGTAGCTGCTAAGGAGCGGGCATTTCATGAAATCTAAACTAATAAAGTCGTTATGAAAACAATTTATTTTGTAACATGAAAGAAATACACTGATTACCATTTAAGGAACAGATTTATTTCAAACCTACAATATCCAAAGTATTTTCTACTCCCAATATTTCAAAAAAACTAAAAACAATATTAATCTGGATCGGGTTGCATCACTTCAAGAATACTATAAGAATGCTACATGTTTTAGCAAAATGGCTTAATTCAATCAATAAATAATTAATTACTTGTTGTAGAATTCTCTTTAATCAATTATTTTAAATGAGTAAATTTTCATTTCCATTAAGTTTGTCTGGTCAATGTTTGTTATTTAATTTAATGCTTTTCTCCATGGGAATCCAAATGATCAAGAAATACATTTCCTTGCAGCCTGGCAGCTATGTGGTCTATTACAGATCCTCAAGGGCTTTAAGATTGGCTTTTACAAGGTGAATCCATTAGATTCTTAAAAAAAACAGTTTCTATTTACAGCAAACCACAAGAACTACATTTTAATGCTAGATCAAGTCAACACATCTGGTGTAGAAAAACAGAAAAACAACACAATTGGCAGCCATTTTATTTATTAATTTCAAAAAGTAAAACATTTTAAATACCATCAAATTTATACCAAAACATTTTTTTTCTCCAGCAAGACTTTCATGCAATTTTGACACAAACTTTAAAAAAGCACTTTGGCTTTGGAACAATACTCTTTTAGCTCTTTCAGATATTTTCTATTCTTAGGACATGTGTCAAGTGTCAAGTAAACCGTCAAAGCATGCACGTCCTTTAAAGGCAAGCATTAATCTGACATACATATTGAAGCCAGAAATGCAGGAAATTGAACCAATCATGGCATCACAATTCCAATTTCAATGCTCTATCAAACACACACACACACACTCATATACCACTAGATACACAATATTTCTATACAAAATATCTATATTCTAAGGCTATAACTATATAAGGCAGGTCAGATATGCAATAGGCTAGAAATAGTCTGATACAATTAAGAACCATTTGGGAGAACCAACATACTTATATTGCAACAAACCAAGATGGCTATTATAGCCCGATGCCTATACATTATTCTAACCAAAAATGCTATAGCCTGTATAATTTCTTTCCAAATTGTTAAATCAACTATATAACTGACACTAATTTTATTACTAAACTAATATGCCAACCAACTCATCAGTCAGTGCATAAAACTGAGACAAGATTACTGCTATAATGACTAGCAAATATATATTATTTGCTAGCTGTGAAGCAGTATATCCCAAAGAATGATTAACTATACTTTTGCAGATCCAGCCTAATAACTTAACCACATAAGCTTAATCAGAAAATACACTTCAGGATCACTATATATACAAAGTCAACAGATACAGCTTATTATCTGAATAACCCCAATAAGAACAATATTTACACTATAGTATACAATTTGCATTTCTAGCTTTGTTATCAAAAGACTAGGGAAATACTTGATGAATTAAAAGGGGCATCAACTGCTCAAATAATCTGAATAAAACTACTTGTTTTTCTTGCACATTACATATACTTAAGCCTATCTATAAAGAATACAATTATCTATGAGCTTTAAATGAAATTCTATAAAAAATTTCAAAGCAATAAATTAAAATTGTCTCATTTTTTGAAATTATTTAGTGTGACAAATCTGCATTGATCATAGTAAAAAAGGAAGGTAACAATTTTTGAAATTTAATATATTAAAATTTAGAAATTTTATAAATTTTAAACATAACTCATTACATAAATTGTGCATTGGTAACAAATTAGATTTAACTAAACTTTATAAAACTATCTTCATATCCATCCACAAAAGAATTACTTACAGTAAATATAAAAAATGCCTTTAGATATTTTTTTACAGATACATATCTTTTAGCAAAAAATTCATTAAAATTCTTGTATATTAAAGCCATGTAAATAATTTTTTTTTATTTAGGGGGCAAAGGTTTCCCAAATTTCATCTAAAATTCAGTTATAAGCATAATTATGAATATAGTATGCATAATGCTAGTCAGACATTTGAATTATATTTTGCATGGTTTACAATAAATCTGCTTTGGAAAGGCCATTGAGTCCAGTAAAGGCCTCTTAGAAACAAGCCCAAAACTTCATATAAAAATGCATGTTGTACAAGACTGTTTCTATAAAGAAATAACGTTGAATTGCCTATAGGCATTTGTTGGTTGGCTCATTCATTTCAATATCTATTGAGTTCACATGCAAGACTAACCTCTTGAACGTGATATTTACCAAACAAAATCCATTTTAGCAAAAGTTCAGTTGTCCTTGTAGCACATTTGCAAAATGCCTTTATGGAGATTTTCCTGGCACTTTCCATGCATAGAAATTGTGCCCGAAGCCCAAATTGGGCATACTCAGGCCTTCCAATACAAAAGGACAATTTATTTACTTTTATCGCATGTTCACACCTTCAATCCACAAAGGGCAAAACACCCACTTTGCAGTGTCAACAGAAATAAAATTTGCATGGTCTGCTTTTATTTCTCAACAAAAATGGCCTACCAGACCCCATTGAATTTTCAAAAACTTGTATATTAGATAAAAAGAAGACCGTAACATATTCAGTAACTTTACACAATGATTGGAAAATTTTGGAAAAGTATAATCCAGAAAGTTTGTCTTAGTTTGACATCTACACTTCAATGAAAGAGTGAACTGTATTGCTCATGTTAAGTTAAATTATGTGTTTAATTGGAACCTAATGCAAATAAGTTATCAATAAAATTCTCTTGAAAGGTTATTGCATTGAATTGAATTGAGACCTAGTTCACCATAGTTTAATACATCAAATTGCCAACCATGAGCTGTTTGAGATCTCAATATGAAATTCGCAACTCAAGAAAAACTAACATTTTGGTAACTGATAAAATTCTCAGTTAAAATACTTTCAGTAAAAACTTAGAATCAATTAATGCAGTACTGTCTAGCAGTTTACATTTTACAATACAGCTAAAATAATAACAGATAATGCATTCTCTCTCTATACATGTATAAATATATTAAATCCCCCAGTGTTACAATTTCTAACTTGTTTTAATTGATCCACAATTCTTTCATGATTCTCCAAATCATTCTTGCAAAAATTCAAAGATTGTATTTACACTGAGGATTTCAATTTCTTGTAACATTTCCCAATCCATTTGAGGATCTCCCAATGTACCTATCTCCTGTATGTCAATCTGTCTAAATCTCTCCAGTTGCCTAAAGGATTTCTTTCACTTCAGTCTTTTTTTTTGCTTTTTTTGTTATGAAGTAAGGTTTTTGTATGTAGGTCTCAATCATATCCTATTTACTTTACCAACACAACAACAGAAGAAGAAAAAATCAAGATCTAAACTATGTTGTCTCTTAAGTTGTGATTGGCAATGGCCAGAGAAAACGTAAAGTGCATTTGCTTGCAGCAAGAATTCCCCTTATTTGAATTGCATTTTGTGCTTAAAATGCATGGGATTCTCCTGGGGTCTCTTGAGAATTTTATTGCTCTTCTGGTTTTTGTCCTCTTTTTTTTCTACTTTTCTCCCAAAGCACCATAGAGACACATGCCTTCTGTACACATTGCATGTATGCCACACTGTTCCAACCACAACAATGTTGGCTCAATTTCCATTTTTAGCTTCACAAAAAACTCCTTGTCCATCCCCAAATTGTAGTTCTGTACTTTTCCAATGTTTTTCTTCATACCTGCATTTTCAAACATGATTGTTGATGCAGTTTACTGAGACAAACGATCGACTTTTTACTTTAACATGATGTCACATGCTTAGACTTCACTAAAAATACACTTTTGCTATGTATCCTAGTCTTATGATAAACCTTTTGAATTGATAAATATTACTCCCAGTATTATTACACGTACACGTTCCCTTGAATAATACACATTTTCCAATTTAAGCTCGTATATATTTCGATAGATAATTCAAATACACATTACAAATAGCCCAAATATTTTTTTCAGATTAATTACCATGCTTAATTAAATTAATTAAAATGCTTTGCAATATGCAGAGTTATTTTAGGTTGTACTTCTTAATGTAAAATGCAAACTCATCAGTTCCTCGTTAGCCTAGTACATGATCAATAAAATATTAAATTGGATAATTCAAATGATAAAATTACATCAAAATTACACATAATAGCCTGGTTTCAAATATGCCCAACATTATTATATGCAAATATTCAATCAGTATGGCCATTTGGTACAAAAATGAAACCACAAAAGAGTAAATAACCTATAAGAATGTAGGATCCCTTCCTGTTCACAATTTTGCTGAACATTTTATTTCTGGATATCAAGAAAGCCGTATTCACTGTTTAATAGTTGTGAAAGTACCATAAATCCATTCCAGGTGTAAAAAAGACTTGAAATAATGAGAAATAAATGTTCAAGACCCTTATTTCAACATCACTGCTAAAAGAAACGACAACTGGTTACATTAATGTTAACTATTATGTATTGACAAATGGAGTCAGATATCTTAGGAATCTAACAGCTAGCTCGTTAACCCTTCACTATAAGTCTGTATCAACTAGTATTCACATTTAGTGCATCCATTTCTCATTCATGGTAAGTAAACTTGCAATATGCTTAGTTTTCTAGTAATATTTAATTATTCTTTTTCATTTTTATAAGATTTTTCCCTATAAGTCAGATTTCCCCTTTAACTTATTTAAAGACAAATAAGTTGTTTTAAAAATGTCATCTTTGCTTTTAAAAACCTACCACTATCAGGACCAGTATAAGCCTAAAGTCATCATGTTGTAGTGGTCATTTCGCTGATGTCCATCGTACATTTTAACAAGTTCTATCACATTCACTGAAACTACTGCAACGTATATATATTTTAATCAAGTCCCATTCGTTTACAAGCAAACAGAAATTGGAAAAAAATCGGTACACAGTCAATGGAATGAATGAGCTAACACTGAGATTGGATTAAATACGGTTATTGACCAATGGTCAGATTAAATGAGATCATTACAACTGACGAAATTGCACTCCAACATCATAGAAAAAAGAAATTAGGCCTATAGCAATGCCAGATGCTAATCTAATTCCTGATGGACAATCACCTTCATGAATCTCATTCTTAATCATATACTTTCTCATACTTCCATCTAACATAAATTATTATTGATTCTTATATGCAACTTAAGTGAAAGCTGACTGCATAGAGCAAATCATAGATTAGTTCGTGAAATAAATCAGTGCAATTTACTTCAAATACCATGTTATTAATGTTTCATCAGAATCCAAGTGACACATTTAGCATCATTGGAATACTAAGAATAAGAATACTAACGTCGTAAGTTTTATTAGAATATAGAGAAAAAAAAGTTATATACTGTTGATAATTTATATTCATAAGATTCTCTTCAACTTTTATACTGCGAAGAATTTTCTTATCTATGTTAAAATTCGATGGCTTAATTCACAAGTAGCGAATGAGCCAGAAGTTGCTTTTGAGATAATAGCGATCTTTTGGAAAAAAGGTATAATTTGGAAATAAACAATGTTAAAAGGGTGAAATTCGGTGTACAAATGAAACAAAATATATATATATTCTAGGGAATGTGCTAGCTACCACACACTGACAGGATGTAGATAAGCAATTTAGAAAACCTTTTTAGCATTTCCACACACACAACATGCATTACAACCAGTTTGATAGATTAAAAAGTTAGCAAATGTTTACGTGTGTACAGTGCTTGTAGGCCTATAATAGATTCCGACATCTTTCTATAATAGAGCCTGAGTAAGATTTTCATCAGGCAAATGTAGGCCTACAAGAGTATTATTTAGAATCCATTTGGCCTCCCCTTTTAGCTATGGATTAGAGCAGTTAAGATATTGGAGTATAAAGTTGACAGTTAGATGGATGGTGGGGTTATATATTAACAATTGACTTTTAAAAGTGCAAAGCATACATCCTTTCCCACGTAAACACGTGCATCTAAAGGGCCTTAGATTTTCCAGGTCTCCGATCAATGTAATATTGTGGCATACAGCATAATTAATTACTTAAATTTAGCGAAAAGAGAAGCAGAATGGTGGAAAAGTAATAAGCCTAAGTGTTGCTGATGGGAAACCAATGGTATACTTAAAGCCAATGACTTTACAACTTTAATTAGCCACTCTTCTAGTTTTATCACATGGGCTTATGTTTCGCGAGTTGTTCACGTTTACTTTTTACACCAACATTTTTCTTCGGCAAATTTCAAAAGTCAGTCAAGGATGGTTTAAACAACGAGCAATTTCTATTACGTTGATGAAGAATTCAACAATTTATAAGTAAAGATAATGATCAACATGGGAATCGATACGGCTTCTTCTGCATGCATTCAATTAAAAATGGAAAGAAATAAACTTAGAAAACCTCGTAATAACATTTTTTTAATGGATAGGTGCCCAACTTTTAACTATTAAAAATCCCCAATTAACCAGCATAATAATATGCCTAATTTCAGAAATGGAGCTGTTGGCCTCTTTAATATTAAAAAATTGATTAATTTTAAAGGTTGGTTTAATGTAGTTAGTGCAGGCATATAACAGAAATTGGAAAAACTATATCTAACACAATTAAATCTGGAAACACTATGATGGCAATTAAATAATATAAAACTTTGCAAAAAACATTAATTTTAGCACAATTTGTAGAATCCCACTGCACAATATGTGATTCTTGTGATTCTGGCACAAGCAGGAAGACTTTATAAAATATGATACTTAATTGCATACCATTATTTCATGCAACAAATCGCATTAGTTATAATAGTAATAATAGCAATTATATGGAAAATTCAATATCAATTGGAAAATGTTAGCAATACCTCATTCTAATGCCTGAATTCTATGCTTCAATGGGGGAAAAATGGCACAAATATTAGGGATAAAAAAACCCTACAAATCTATGATGTTTTTGAAGAATAATAATAATGTAGTCTTTATCAATGATAGTGGTGAGAATTGAATAGTGCCATTACATTTTATGAGTGGCACTTGCATTGCAACACTCTTCACTCCTATTTTACAACAAAGACATAGAAATTATAGTCTTGTCTAGTTTATACTAGAAAATAAATTTAAATAAAATATCAGCACTCTATATATATATATCATATTCTATACTTTATTTCCCTATATATAGGGGGATATATCTTAAACATATTATTATTATTTATTGTTATTGTAGCCTCTGAAGACAAGCACAGAACTATACAATTCATAAAAATATGACAGGCAAGATATTCACAAATAATATATCCTAGACATTATTGGAAACCTGAATATATTATAAGCCATAAATGCCAAAATGCTTTTTTAACGTTATCAGATCTAAATATTCCACTTTACTAAAATTTCACAAATAATATCCAGCTTAAATTTAAACTGACATATACTTATTCCCAGAAAGATTTTAACCTGAGTTAACAATAAATTTCCTAACCATTAATTTTCAAATATAAAACATCACATGCATTAATGCAGACTTATATTTTTAGTTTTTAAATATGTTTGAGCAGACTTTTAGTCCTACATAACCAACAAACAGTAAGTCCATAATATTTATCTATAATTTATATATTTTATATTATCATTTATTACTAAAGTATTTTCTTATTAATATTTGACTTTTTATAATATTGACTTTTCCTCAGAGAAAAAAAAACTTAGAAATCTGCCAAAACTTGCTCTGATGAGAAATTCTCCATTTAATTTTGATTTTATCTTCTATTACATCCACAAGACTGCAAGTCTCAAGAATTGGCTTAGCAAATTCCACTTTAATTGGTTCAGTTAATGCTAAGAAAATTGGGTCAGTGGCAATTAGCCGTGATTTAAATATGCTTCAGATACTCGTAAAACCGTGTTTAGTTTAGTGTAAAGTCCTATTTTAGGGACCACTTATCATCATTCAGCCAACTTTTAATGTCTTTTGCACTTCAATTTGTGCCCATTGGGCTGAATTGAACAAATGCTGCCTCCTTTATGGCAATACAATTAGCATATAAATATTCTACAGCTTCTTTTTAATTGGAAAAATCCTGGCCTCAAAAAGTCCACCAGTATTTCTCAAAGAAGAACTGAGAATTTTAAGTCTTACAGTATTTTCTTTCAAACTTTCATGGCTTCAGAAGTCATAAAAGATGCTTTAGCACATTTGACCTCAGTGATGACAATGGATGGCAACTAATTAACCTTTTGTCCTAAACTGTCATCTTCAGTGACTGTGATAATGAGTAAATTGCAGTCTCGTGCAAATTTCTGGATGAAAGATGAAATAATGAATTAATTTTATAAGGAAATGGGACGGTGCTTATCGAATTCAGCTGAACTAGACTCAATCTGACTTCAAAACCACAAGTACACTGACTTTCCACTGCAGAATTTGCCATATTGACAAGGTATTTCTGCATTTTAAAGAATGCCGTGTACAGAACCCATATAGATTGGACCAGTTGCTTTCTAAGATAGTATGAAAATTTTCACTGCAAAACTACTGACCACTTTCTAAAAGCTTATCATATTTTCAATAGCATTAGAAATTGTAAAGTAAGGTTAGCCAAATCCATTCAACTCTTACACATATAGTTGAATCAAACTAACCCAATAAAATCTATAAAAACTTCTGAAAATCTTGCCAAATTACAAACCATTAATTTTGCACTCACAGTGTTTATTGCTTTCAGTTTAGACCATTCCAGGAGACTGCTTCTCAAAATGGACTATTATTTTAGTTGCAGCACGACATAAAGCTGGCTTTTTTTTTAATAAAGTGACAATCTCACCTTGTAACAAGTGCAGTCTAAATTAAAGACAAACAATAGTTGAATAAAGGCATTGATCTTAATATTCATTGGACTTTCCATTATTTGCAAATGATACATTCTACAGGACGTGTGCTCAATTTGGCTTCACTTTTTTGCTATGAAATAGTCAAGTGTATTTATTTTGGCTTCACTTTTAGGCTATTAGACATTAGAGAGAATTTCTATATTATAGGAAAATAAGGCGAGACTGTACCTTTAATGGAAAGAACTGATTATTGTGTGCATCTCGTCATATGCCTTAATTTCTGAGAATATTTTAGGTTATAGATATACCCAATGCCATCATTAAGGTAAAAATACAAAAATGAGAACTAACAATGACAACACATAATATTGCAATATAAAGTTTACAGCATTTTAAAATCATAGCTCAGAAATATATATGTTCACAATAATCAAAGAGGGGATTTTCAATCATAATAGTATTAAGATTTTGACATAAAAATAACACAAAATTTACTACGGCAACATTTCATGCAATATGAAACTCAACAAATTTAAATTGAAAATATTAAGGAAAAAACTATTACTCTAATTATAATGAAATCATTTTTGCCACTGTTATTAATTTTCCTGCCACATCTTCCCATGTGAAATGATAAATACTGGCCAGTTTACAAAAATCATATTTCATTAACGTCTGCATCATGAGCTTGGCATACCATTGGTCAATGCCCATGGTCAGTGGACTCCAAAGCTTGGTAAAAAATAGCAGCTCTTTTTTATTTTACTACAGAACCAAAAAAACGTGAATTTATGACCTGATGGAACTTGAATCTTGTTACGTCTCCTTTTTATTGTGGCCCATATATTTTCTGATAAAAACCTGATACGCCTTCCAAACGTTGAAATACATATGTCACTTTAATATATTTTCTTCTACAACTGAGTCTATTTCTGAATTCTGGACCAGTATCATCAGTAAATATTGAATGGATGGACTGGCCTTTTGTCAAATCAAGTAATCCAGAATGCTTTTAGATGTGATAAATGTTATCCTGAACAATTTTAGTATAGAAAAGTAATATGTTTGTCCATCTAGATTGATCACAATTTCTGTCCAATCTCATGCACTGTATTAATTATTTATTCTCTCTTAGAAATCAAAGATTTGACCAGCTCACGTCTAACCATTGGTCCAGGCATAGATGTTTGCTCATTACTCATTTTATTAAAAAAATTATTTTAAAATTGTTTGTAAGTGTATATAGGCCTATTTTTTTCTGATTTATGGAACAAAATAACTCAAAATTCACAATACACCAGCAACAATGTAGGCATTCGTGACTAATTTCTTAAAACTTCTAAAGCTAAAATACTAAATCTAATCTATCAAATCAACCCTTAAAGGGACAGTTCCACTTACCTCTGTGAAGTTGGCACCACCCACACAAGTAATTTTTAAAAAAAACTGATTTTAATCGTTAGTTTAGTGTTAGTTTACCATTGTTTTGCTAATTTTAGCGTTAGATTTGCTTTTTAAGAGTGATTTTTTTTAAATTTTGGTGAGGGCCAAATACATGGTTGGGGGGGGGGGGGGGGGGGGGGGGGGGGGGGGGGGGGG
>JAQIXP010001597.1:0-17744 GCA_034700285.1 Proteroiulus fuscus | reverse complement strand
ATTGATTATGGAAGAAATCCTTAAAAAAATAGGGCGATAGTGATGTAAATTTAACGGAAATTTTTAACAGTGTATAATTTATTTAAGTTTAATTCTTGTTGGCATTGCCAGGAGTGAAGTTCGGCGTTCCAAAAGTTTGGAAATGATTGACAGTTAATTTTAATATATAGGCCTATATACGAGCGTATATTAATAAAATCTATAACAATATAATGTATATAACCTTTCCCAAATACATGTATATAGTTTTTCTATAAACCCATTTGATAATGGACAATTGGGCATTTTCTTATGTATCCCGCATGATAATGGGACTCACATGCAGCATGCTGTGAGTTAATTATTCAACAAAAACATCTATCAGTGAGACATTAGTCTCACAAACTTCTTATATATAAGACGTTTTCTCATTAACTCTTATGACCTTAAGTCTCATTACACTTTTAAATATATATAACTTTCATCATTTGGTCTCACTATAGACTTGTTCGCATTCTTATTATGCTCTCAAATCTCTTTGGATTTTCTAATGAGATCGTAAATGAGAAATTTCACTTGGGATGTATAGGTCAGTCTGCAATGATTTTACAAATTGATGATCTTTTCTTTTACTGCATGCACACATATGTATACGCGAGTATTATATGCTATTTATAACATTAAGGAAACTGCATGCTTTTTGACCTATGTATACTGGTATATAGAATTTCTTTTTTCTTAATTCTATATATTGCCATGCAGCTGCCTGCAAATTATGCAAAATTCGATAGCATTTACTTTCTGTCATTTGAAATTGGTTAATTGAAATAAAGATAATTATTCATGTGCATATAGTGTAATAAATATATATATATGCTCAAGAGGTATATATACTATAGGAGTGGGCCAGTTGTACAATTAAACAACAGTTAATTCTTATTGTGATTATGTGACTGATTTGGGCCAATATAAATTCAGGAATATAGTATACCCAAGATTAACGTTTGGTTAATGTCAACTCTTGTGGATACAATTGGCACTTATAATGCATTGGCAATCAACCTTTTCTTATTTTATTAATGCAAATATCTATGTTAAAGTCTTTTATTTTGAAAATTCTCAATTAAGGCTGAAAACGACGTTTTGTAATTAAAATTACATGTATATATTTACCATTATCATCTCTTCATTTGAATAGAACTAATACATGTTATTTAATTGAAAGCAGATTTAAAATACGCATGAAAATAGGGTATATTTTATATATGCTTGATAATTACATGCAGAACTTTTTTGTATTTAGATGACTGTAAACGTATGTGTTAGGTCTATATATAATGTACGTCATGTAATTAAAAAAGAATCCAAATTCTACACTTTACATATAGTACAATATATGGTTTAAGACTAAATACCTGATTAGTGTCTTGGCAAGCACCACGGACAATTTTCCTGTTGATCACGTTCTTTTGCATCCATCGACAAATTCTGATCAGCGAATAAATATATGCTTTTGGTCTAGGCCTATATACCCACGTTGTGTTGTTGCAAACCTCTTTATTGTTGGGCCCATGTTCGTGTATGTATATCTGCATCAATCCATCATTCATATAACATATGCCGTTACATACTTTGGAAGTTAGTATATAAGGAGAGAGTATAATAAACTTTACAGTCACTTGCTATTGTATTTTTCATTGTACGTGAGCTTGTAAGAATAGTAGGCCCTATTTAAAATTTAAAACTAATGCAATAAGTGCAAATTACCAGTTGCAACCGTCAGCCATCAACCACCTTACTAAGTAAAGTGGCTGATGGCTTATGGCTTAGCCATTGTGTTAAACTGCAATGGAACATTTTTACTGAAAGTTTATTTGTTTGTTGCAATGCTTTGTTTTGTATTAACATAAGTTTGAGTAATTAATGCTTTCTTTGCTCTTTTTGTTGTTTATGCTTTTGCCCCTGAAAGTAAGCAATAATGATGCAGTAGAGCAACAATTTATTGCTCTGTATGAACGCTATTGTTTCTCAAATATTCCTTTTATTAATTCCCCTTACCACCGTGTTTTTATTTCCAATATATCAATGATTTGATTGCCAGAGAATTGAATAAGTCCAAACACGTGGCTTGCATAAACTCATGGGCAATGTAAAAATAATGCCTAACAATCACAATTCAATAAAATGCAAATACGTAAATCTTGATCTGATTACTTAGGAAATCGATAGGTCTTTCCAATTTATATTAAAACGATTTAAAACACTACACTAATGGTATACAACATTATCATATTTAATTTTTGGCGGGAATTAAATATGCATCCACTATGCATTGCGGAAGGGCAGATGCCATTTTTCAATATTGAATGCATGAGCTCTAAAATGAGGCTCTGGCTGTATGGATAAAATATAGTGACAGAACGCTGCTATAAGAAATTTTTCTTGTTGAATTATTTGAGGGCCATTATGAAAATTTTATTCAATGGTAAATTAGTTTGTAAATTAAGAAATAAAACTATTATAAGCATTCATGTATTTATCGTTATGTTGAATATAGTTCTGGGTCCACTGTAGGCCTAATATATAATGCAGTTGATGCATGATATGTCTGACGGCTTGAAGCTAGCATGCAGTATATAAATCTATAGAATATAGATGGATAAACCATAAATCAGAATATTTATAGAAAAGGCTATTCCTAAACCTAATTTTTTTTATATAAATAACTTAATTTGTATGCATAAATGAAAACTTTACGATCACATGATTTGGTTATGTGCTATATAAGCAATGAAAAGATTCAATGCGATCAATAATATAAATTACGATACGTTGCATCAATTCTAAGTATAGATCCTCGTTGTGACGTTAATTATGATTAATTTTTGTGTTAATTACAGATGCACATTTAATTTAATTCATTCATTTCTTATGAGGAAACAATAAAAATATTTTACCCCATGCACGGTTGTCGTTTAATATGATGAACCTTTGCAGTTGTACAGAATTTCAAAGGTTGTGCTGTAAAAACCAATTACATTTATCATTAAGATCATGGAAATTTATGGTTGAGCTTCATTTTGATTGCTCAAACATTTACATTAAAAAATATAAACATAGACAAATGAGAAATCTTTCACATAATTAATTTGAATGAGAAATGCGACAAGTACACTGATAAAATAATGTTGAATTTTGTTTTTAAAAAAGTGATGGCAAATGTAGATCCTTTCTTGCTGTTATGGTATTCTGAATTTCATTTGCCAAATATTTCACTACCTTCTGTGTATTAAGTATATAGTGTGCGAGTTTGTTCGCTAGATGGTGCTCCAGTGACTCAACTCTACACTATTGCTTGAGTGGGAATTTCAAAGCTCGTATTCAAACAGCTTTTTGATCAAATATTTTGTTTAAATCCATATATCCTTAACATGCAATATAAATGTAGCTATAGCATGATTTTGATCAGGGTGGTCTTATGTTATACAATTTTGAATGTTTTCAATGTATTCATGTCGATTATTATAACGAGCCATGTATCATGACTTTCGAGATGCATATTTCGGTTACAAAAAGTGAGAAAATGTATCTTGATGCCCGGGAATGTCTTTGTTAGTAAGGGAAAAAAATTCAAAGCATTCTCTAAATGAATAGGTCAAGCGTTAAATGTGACATGTTTCATATCTTTTGCTACATCTTTTCTGTCTAAATATACATCAATACCTGATGGACCACCTACAAGGTAGCTATTTTCATGATCTATAATCTCATAGGATTTATACGATATGTATTACATTATTGTAAAGGGAATAGCATTTTCCAGAGATTTTGAATATAGGTTCGTGGATTATGTGGGAAAATGAATTACTGAATTGCTGGAATTGTGTAGGGCGCGTGCTGAATATTGCACTTAAGTGGAAAATGGCTTAATTATTTTAATTTTATAAATGAATATTGCCTTATAAAAGGGTTTATTTTTGTTTGCATTAAGTTTATAATGTTTTCGGAACTAGTTGTTTACAAATAATGTTTGTAAATATCTGCAATCTCTTGAATTACAAATTGTTTAAACAGATAGGCTACTGTAAATCTTCTAGAAATGACCCGGGCGATCTTTTCTTTTTTTGCCTTCAGAGGCTGGCAAAATTTGGAGATGGGCGTAAATTAGGAATGGGCGTTTATCTATAATCTCAAATAATTCAGTTGGGCGTTTATTTAAAATTTAAAAAATATCAAATTTATTTTCCCTATTTTACCACAAAAAAATTCAATTTTATACAAGAATTTCATAAAGATACTGAAACTAAGCTCTATTAGGGAAAGCGCCATTGGAGGATGGGCGAAATTTCGAAGTAGGAGATCATTGAGGATGGGCGAAATATGGAGGATGGGCTAATTTTGGAAATGGGCTATCTTTTCACATGTTTTGCAATTTTCCTGGGCGAAATATAAAGTGGGCCAAAAATCGGGATGGGCGTTTTTTAGAAGATTTACGGTAGTTAAATAAATGTCTGCCTATAGTTAATTCCAAATAGATATTTACCATCCGATTTTACAAGTTTTTAAATTTGTAAAAATTATACCTAACAATGATTCTTTGAAAAGTATTATATATTGATGGAGTTCAATAGGAAATTTGGTGCAGAGAAAACATGGGTCACTTAAATTTTGAAGCACGTTCAGTTTTGCACAATAAAAGCACACATAAAACTTAAAGGTAATGTCATTTGATAAATAAATACTGCATGTATTTAAAATTTTATTGTCATGCACATGCAGAAATCAAACTATTTTTTAAATCAATTTTTCATGCAAGCCTATACTTGTTACAACATGAAATATACCTTAAACTGTAATCTTTGGAGTGCTATAAATTATGACAATTTGTTGTTGTACATATTACTAAAATAAAGTTTCCTCCAAACAAAGATGGCATCAAATTGTGCTTCTCTTCTGAATATGATAAATTGAATGGAAACTATTAATGTTCTATCAGAAATCAGCAATACTGCTGACAATCATTTTTATAACATTGGTGATAAATGTGTTTAGCATTCTAACTCTTGGTTTCTAGTGGCATCCTGACCTTCCCAGATATTCAAACCCATTTGAACTTACATAAACTAAGGTGTGGTAAATTCAATCCTCTTAATTTTTTTTTATAAATTTCAACTCATATATAGTGTGCAGTTTTGTACTCTTGATTGTGTTCCTGCATGCATGCATGCATCTTTAGTGAAAAAGTTTTATTTTGCTTCTCCACATTCATATCCCCCCCTTCCCCCCTACTTCTCACACATATAAATAAATTGAAATCATTGTATTGGAATGTTATATAAATTTTATTTGAAAGTCTGCTCGAATTTCATTCTGTGGTTTTCTGAAAAGCTAAAAGAATTTCCTTTTGGTGCAGAAACCACCATTGCGTGCATATAGATTACCTTTCTTTTGAAATTTCAATAGCACATAGAGAGAAAATGCACGTGTCTTTTGTAAAGAAGGTGGATACGCAGATATATATATATGTATGGCACAATGTAAAAATATATATATATTTTTTTTAAAAGTGAAGATTTTTCAGCTTCCACGCATGCATTTGCAGGTGCATATGTTTAAGACGATGGCTAACACATGTACTTAACACTGTAGGTATATTATAATGCTTTTCAATTCGAGTTTTTCAAACATGCAAACCACAAGAAAATTCTGCAAAGTCATTTAATCCCTTTTTAGATTTTAACAAAAATAGACATAAAAAAAATTCAGACTCTTGATGTTTAATTCGTTTTCCGAAGCTAGATCCTGCATGTTAGATGTATACAATATCCCATTCGTGAATGACTTTCATTTGAATACTCTGGCACTGAACTATAATTTATTGGATTTTTGCAAATTGAAAGCCGGCAATTGCATTTTTTTGTTCTGCCAGTCAGATCCAGAGTCAGATCAAGTGGGAGCCATCCATGTGCATCAAATAGTAGATTATAGAACTGATTTGCCAGATCTGACTTCTTTGGCCCCTAGCTGGGCACATCCATTCTGCCTTATTTCACTATATGCTTGATCTGTCTAAGATACTGAAAATTGGATAGGCCTAATCTTGCAGGCTGGCTATGATGATCTATTTGATCTGAATCTTGATTTAAATTTAGCAGTTATCATAGATACATTTTGTTATAAATGAGTTTTGGGAGCATTCAAAATGTTGTTTCTGCAGAGAAATTTGCCACACACATTAATGCTTCAAATTTTCAGTGAATTATGAAAAATATGAAATATGAGCTCCATAGATCTTAAGCATTGTAGCAGTAGTAGTGTTAATAGCATAAGCTAGTTTTAAGAAATCATGATTTAAATAAAAGAAAATGAAAACAAAATCTTTTTATGATAGTTTTTTATGACTTTTCTAAAATAACATCATGATATTTTTTACCAACTTGAGCTCGATTCTTCACTCGATTTGCAAAGGTATGATGCCATCCAGAAAGAGCGCTCCCTACTTTCTGAATTTAATACTACTTCCCATAAAAAAATGTGAGCACACCATACTCTTAACTGCGTCACGTAACATTTGAACGCTCCTTAATGCTCACTAATGACTTATTCAGTTTCGAATTACCATTACCATCACTTCAACTTGTGTCATACATTGTAACAGGTGTGCATTGTTTTGTAAATTTCTAGATTTTCATGCACTGCTGGTTTTATAGGCGTCAAAGTATTAGCCATTCTTACACACTTAACATTATAAGACTTATGTAATAACCTTATGGGTTCATTCATCAATGTCTGAAATTCACATTCAGCCATGTCTTCAGTATTATACTGAATGCCGAAATTCATTTCAATGAGATAAGATAGTTTGGAGTGACTATCTGTCCTTATCTTAGAGCATGACGACCCTCATGATAAATGAGTGATAATCTCCATAAGAAACAAAGAGGGGAAAAATATGTCCAATCGCTCATAAATATGGGCAACATGCAGTTACAGAGAATAGCAATAGTCGGAAGATAGGATCTCATGTTTTTCTGTTTATTCAGGTATAGGTAATATATTTAAAAAAAATCAAATTTTTTTAAAAATTGCAAGCATGCATTTTAAGACACGGTGGACAGAAATTGTGGCGGTATTTTAATTCTATTTTCTTAAATAAATAAATTTATTATTTCTGGAATCTTTATTTTGTTGCAGTTTAATTTGGTTTTTATTACGTGAAGCAGCCATGCTTGTTCCAAAATAAAAGTTAATGATTTGAACATATATTTATATTTTGTGTGCATATGCGTAAAAGTCTGTATTTTGATTACAGTTAATCAGTTATTAGTATAATATTTTCATTGTGGGGCTTGTGCTAGCACATGCACTCTAATAGCATAAATGCCCTACGCTAGAAAATCCATTTGATATTTTTTTTTCAAACGGAAATAATGAATTATTAAAGCTAAAAATATTGACATGTTAATTGCCTTACTCCATCGGAGTAATTATTTTTATTGCATACCGGTCATTTTAATGGCTGCTATCTGGACATTTTATGTGTTCTACCTTAAAAATACAAGCATGCACAGTGCATGTAAGAGCAACAGTTTAAATTAAAACTAAAATGCATTTTAAAGACTAATCTTATTGACCAATTACACGAATTGCCCTTGTTAAAATGGCGTGCTGATGATATAAAAGGTGCATGTATTAATTAATACATGCATTCGTTTGGGCTGATTCCATTTGCTTGATGAGCTGAGTGGATGTGACCCTTACGAAGTTCTCTGTAATAAAATGTATAGAATGTTTACTTTCTTATGCAATTTTGTGCAAACATAATTATAGTGGAAGAATTGCTTCGAATATATTATATATTTATTTAAAATTAAATTTGTTAAAATAATTTTGACGCTTTAATTGATCGTGTATACGAGCATATACCAATGTACCATGCACAGTGGTGTAAAAAAATATGACATTATGTGCCCAAATGGAAATTGAAAATTAATGGAGCATTTCTTTTGAATTTTATATTGGAAATAAAAGATAGACATAATGCGCATTAAAAAAGTTTGATATTTGGACTTTTATTTCTCATGCATTTTTATTTTTAATTTGGGTATAAAAATGAAATTTTAGGTATAAATTGTTTTTTGACATTTTTACAATTAAATGTTCTATCTCGAGAGGCAAAGAACAATTTACTGCGTGAATCTTAAACACATAATTATATTGTTTACAGGCTTAAGTATTATGTGCTAGCTGGAAATTCAGAATTAACGAGTTTTTAAAATGCATGCTTTGAAAGTTTTTGAAAAGTAAATTTGTATTAGGATAGCCAAACTAATTATTATATGTTAAAGTTCTCTCTGTTTCATTCGCCATGGGGGATCATGTATACAATTATTGATGCTTATTTTGAAATTTTGTTAATGTTTTTATATTATGTGCTATATTTTTACACGGTCCATATATACCCCATAATGAGAAATTTTAATTTGCTAATGTTTTTTTTTTAAATTTGAGTCCTATATATCCGGACTTGATATATAATAGACGTACAATGGCAAATAAAAGCGTGAGAACAGATTCCATGGTTGCAACATATTAATCCACTAAGGGCATAAAGAGTAGCCCATTGTTTACATGTATATACATAGCGTAAGTTACACAGTTAATGAAGTTGTAAATTTTTGAGGTAATAGTATAATGGGTATCATGCAGCGCAGAAAATAATTGACTTTTATAAGAATATAATTCCTTCCACCTTGAGAGGACTGAAATGATTTATATGTATACGCTCGCTCGTATTTATTAAATTGCGAGGACCTATAGCGCAATGTACGCATGAGGAATGCTTTGGTGCATTGCGGGTTTGCATTCAAAACGGGGTAAGGTACTTGAATTTGATGATTAAACATGACGTCTAGTTAAAAATAAAATTATTTTTATTTTATTTATTCCCGCAATGCATTCCAAATTTGGTTTATATAAAAATCTTTGTGTATGTACGCAGTTAGTTATAAGTTATAAACCTGTACTCACGAGACATATAACAAACAAAAACATAAAATAGCATAATATTTACAATTACATAGTTGCTGGCTGAGATGTTAAGGAAAATTAAAATCTTGATATAGCTTTTACGTTTATTTTCATGGATTTTCATGCAATGTCCTATTTTTCTTTTTTTGCGTTTACAACATATTTTACAAGTATATTGGACTAAACAAACATTCTACGAAGCATTTAAATTTTTTACTTACGTTTTATGGTGTTGTTTTTGGAAATTTCTTGCTAAAATAAGATTTGATTTTGTATATATATATTTTGCATTCATTGTAATTTCACATTTTTTTAAAAAAAAGTATTATAACCCCATATTTCCCCACTTTAAAACACACTAAGATCTTGAGAGTTTGAAAAGTTTATTATTCTAGTAGAAGCCACTGTTGATATTTCTGAATGACAGTTGATTGCAGAGAGAAGAAAGGCGTGGTATATTTCCAGGCTCCGCCTTTAGTTCTATTCCCATAATGAAAAGGGTGGAGCTACAGCTGCTCACTATTATCTTGTTTTTTAGTTTTGATCAATTTCAGAGTAGCATTACTTTTGACAGCTTCAGCGCTTTGCCATTGCAAAATCTGCGTGCAAAACGAATTTTTTTTTCTTTTCTGCTAGATAGGGTGTGCTTCTTGTTCAATTGCATGGTCGATTTTATTTTCACCTTGTTCAGCAGCGCCACCGTAGTTCATCATAGGAATTATTTTTTCTGCATGTTGCTTTGCTTTTGAATAATTTCAATTGTTTGTTGTGCTTTTCTGCAAATTGGACTATGGAAATTTAATGTACTCTGCATCGAAAGCATTAATTGTCAAGGACGTTTTTTCCCCTCGTTTTATGACGTCAGACTTGAGGAAGTGGATATTATCAGAATCACTATATAATACTTTTACGAATTTATAAAAGAAAATATAGGGTTTTTGTTAGTTTTGTTCCATGAAAATATATTTTTTTTGGGATTCTGGATTGATATTCAGGATTTAAGATTCTAGAGTCTTGATGAAATAGGGCCCAAAAAAGTTGGGGGGTAGGGGGGGAATTGACATTGCACATAGTTGTGTACCATGGGGAGGGAGGGGTTCCACATTTGTATACATATACAAAATTTTAATTTTATTTCTCCAAATTAGTCGGAATAGAATTCACCAGCAACAGATATGTAATGCTTAAAAGGTTGTGAAATCATAACCTGTATAGGCCCTACATGGAAATGATGAAATTTAAAGATGTATCGGTATGGGAAAGGGCTATCCAAAAGGTTTTTTTAAAACAAAAAATGAAAAGTAACGTGGATTATATTATTACAAGAAAATTTGATAGTTTTTGATAACAGGGACCTATTTTGTTACTCACAAGGTAATAATTCCTTTCGTTTAAATTTTGCCTTTATCTAGAAATTAAAATAATTCCTGGTATTATTCAATGCAGCTGCCAAAGCCAATCTAAATTTTATTATAATTTCAACGTTAATCAATATCTCAAAAGTGCATCTCATAAATGTATACCTTGCAATTGCAAAGATGGAAAACAATCATCTAATTGAGTAATAAGATTGTTTCAAATTGCAGTATTTATTATAGGATACTATGCCTCAATGCTTCTTGAATTGTATCAAATTTTACTACTTTCATCCGGCTAACAAATTAACAATGCTGGTTTTTCTGAAATTTTTTTTATGATTTTATGTTTTCACACGTCTTTGGATTCATTACCGCTTCCACTTATTGTTTCAAGCGTATAGATAAGAAGCTTTACCAATTTGTAGTTATATGTGTTTAAAATTTAATTGTACAAAATGAATAGGAAGGAATGCAAAATGAATACAAGGATAGATGAAAAGTAAAGCATGTATACAGGGTGTCCAAAAAATTTAACTCGTACAAATCCCCAAATTTATATTCTTATCTTTATATTCTAATTTATATTCTTATCAAAATATTCTTATCTTATCAAGATAATAACCATTGTATAATCCAACGAATGTTTAACTGAGATTGCTTAATTGATAAAAGAATGACCAGTGCAAACTGTATACTGATACCTGTAACATTTTTCAGGATGAAAACAAAGCAAATATGGACAATAAAGCATGAGATTCTCCATGCAGCAGAAATCTCAAGCGTGCGATGATTTCTTGGTCATTTGGTCATTCAGCAATTTAGAAAAGTGGTTTTATTGTTTTCTATACTTTTGACACACATTTCCTGTTTTCAGCCAATTAATTAAACTGCTTGAAATTACTTGCCTGTAATTATTTCCCACATTTTTTTTTTAATTCATGTTCTGTAATTGGCATAAAAATTATAATTACTGGCGAGCATACTATAGAGACCATAAATGCCATCCAGCTACATAATATTATATATATGAAGTTGATAAAGAAGAGTCTCACGTTTAAAAAAAAGTCAATCTTATGTAAATTGAAACAGTCGAGTAATAAAATAATCAAGAGCCAGTTTATACTTCTTAATTGTGGCAATATAGTATTATAATATGTGTATATAAATAAATACTCATTTTAATTCCGTGTTCAAAGAAACTAGCAAATATACACGATGTAGAAACAAGAGATAATAAAAAAACCAGAATCGCTAAACCTTATGAGCTTAAACGAACAAGTACTTGCTGAATAATTGCATAAGCCAGTTGTGTTATAAATTACACTATAATAACTAATGTATACTCTGTGTATATATATAGCAATTTGCAGGCATCATTATAGCTTTATCTGTTTAATTCTACATACATATAGGTGTACCCACCCTGACACATGCACACATCGTTTTTAACACTTGAACAATAATTTAATTGAAATTTACGCTTTTTTTGAATTATCGTCCAGGATAATAAACGTGTGTTCAGCCTTATTATACTTATACACGCCCTTTTAACTTAGCCTTTGCTAGGAAAGGTCAACAAAGTAGGCCTATATACACGTTTTAGTATGATAAAATCAACTGACCATAATTCATGCCATGCAATATATGTAGACCACCAACAGTTAGTTTTCTATAACATTTGCTTATTCACACACATATAGTTTTATATATGTATACTTTTATGTTACAGCATGTATATTTTGTTGACACTTAATTATCATTTTCAGGGGATGCATAATCTTTAAATCAAAACAAACAACGTGCATGGGGTATATGATCTTTATATTAATTGTATGTCATCAAGCTTATATCGTACTAAACTTTTGCTTTAATATAAACAATATATAAATCTAAATGGAATGCTCATCCCAAAACTTACCAAATAATTATGAATTATATATAGAGAAAATATCATTTTAGCACAACGCGTATATATATTTGTTGAGTTGTATAAGTAAATATAACTTTTTAATAACTATTTGTGAGTTGCTATATTTGACCATGACGTCATGCACCATATCATACGTGATAATGCGACTGTATAAACGGAAGCTTTCCTCTGTTCATATCAAGATTACCTCAAAATGTTAAAAAACAAAGGGGATGATTACGCTAACAAATAATAGTTAAAGCATTATATTTTTCTGGAGGCATAATTATAACTGTAATGGAATAATCACAGCACATAATCACAGACATGGTATCAAATTTTTTGTGGAACCATTTTCTCTTGCATGTTAAAGCTTAGCGCCTCTCCTATAAAGGCATTTCCATAAGAATGGTGCATGACGTCATGAATCACGTAAACTAGCACATGCATGAGAAACCATTTTCTGGGTAGCAGACAACATTAGCAACATTCATTATATCTTAAAAAATACATATATGTATATATGACAATAATGGTTTTTGCAAAACATGTCATTTTTGTATATATATAGAATTCATTATGAAATGTAAGTTTTATGCTGAACATTTATATGTCTGATCGGGTGCAATTATAAATTATATATACTATAGCTGTTGCAATTTGGACAAACTGAAGAAATACCTTATAAACTGGAACTGACATTTAAAATTGACCATCATCTAGAAATATTAAAATTTTTTATTAAGCGTTATATTTAATTGAAGAAAACAATTAGTATGAGGGTCATCCCTCCTTACTCCATGGACTTGGTGACGCCAGTATATGCAAAAAAACGTTTTTAATCCAGGCTATGATGATAAACGCTCTATATTAACCCATCTTAATTTAATTCTTATCATTGAGAACTAGTTTCTGACATTTAGAAAGTTAAATACATAAGTTTCATTGACTTTTATATGCATAATTTGACATCATCAAATCGAAAAATTACCATCAGCTTTTATAATTAAGGGATATTCTCATTTAAAAAGCATATTATGAATCCTGGAATATGATATACAATGTTGGTGGACAAATTGCCCAATTGAAATATTAGACATAATTTAGAGCATTATTATAATATGACTTAGCAATTGACAGAAAAAAAACTTTAACTTGATAGTAAGCTGCTATATAGTATATGCATGCAGATGAAGTCTTGGACTAGAAAAGTCTATACTACTGGCACATTATGTATATACATTATGGGATAACATATAAACAGCCCTTAACCCCCCACTCCCTTAATCCCCCCCTACTCTAAAAATAATTTCATTAAGTTATGATGCAATATGTTGATTAAATTATTTATGTTACAGATCAAATATGAACCTCATGCGAATAAAAGTGCATATCAGTTTTCATCAAATACATTTTTAAACACATTTTGCGCCCAAGTGACGCGACATCTATCTAAAAATGTAATTTTGTGGTATTTGCTTTGTGAAATATAATCATTGTTAGAAGTTTCTAATTAAGTTTGATGGCGCCATGCTCTATAGCTTTACATTTCAACAAAATTGGTGCGATATTTTCAAATGCCCATATTCTAATTAGATTTAGACCTACAAATATAGCCTGTCTTTAGAACATGTACATTACATCGCTGCCATCTTTTAATATACACATTTACAAACATGAGCTATTTTTTTTCTTTGCACAACTTAGCTCTTAATCATTGTCAAGAAAAAATATCTGTCAATTTTCTTCTCCCTAGGAGGGCTTTTTTACCTTTCGCGAAATCTAAGCTAATCACTCATGAGCTGTTAAGACAAACATCATGAACTCAACTGCTTAATTATATTTTTCTCTTAGAAAAATCTTTATCAGTTTTTAAGCTTGTTCTGCAGTGCACGATTACATTGAAGAAAAAAACACCTGAATTTCGGTTTTTACTTCTGCAAACTTAAAATAATGTAGCAATGAATGTATACCATTTATACGTTTGTATTTCTTCGTAATTTAAAATATATTTCGTTTCACTTTCTTTTACAATTTTTTTTTTTTCATTTTGCAATTTATTAAGTTTACAACAAGGAAAAAAAGTTATCAAAACAACATTAAAATGCAGAAAACAAACACTATTCTTGAGCAAAGTTTCCCAAACTTTGTTATGCTATCTGCCTCTTCAGTCTTCAGTTGGTATATATTAAGGTTTATACCACTATATGTGTGTGACTATACATCCACAGCTATAGGTTTCATTCTTTGCTGGTATATTATGTAGCTATATACCACTAAAATGATTATTTTTAACCTCTTGTTTTTTTTAATGTTCAAGGAGATTTCACCTGTTCCATCATGTTACCAATTTAAACGGCTGCATATGCAGTAGCAAAATGCCAATACCAACTGCAATAAATTTTGTTAACTGATTTCCTTAATGTAAATATTGGAGCTATTTTTTGGTAAATCGATAAAGCAATGGTTGTGCTTATTGATAAAAAGTAAGCTAACAAAAAAATGTGCTAATCAGTCAAAGCTGTTATGAAATTAAATGGAAACTCGATCAACTTGAAGGGAAAGTCCCACTAAGGTATATTTAAGTTGTTCACACTTAATAGCTATGAATGACATGTCTGTGACAATATTAATTGCAGCAAAGTTTCCATATATTTAAGAAATTACGACGTTTGCAAATACACATTATATAGGCTCTATTTTTCCATAAATATCAGTTGACACTGCAGTTGGTGGCGCCCTCTAGGATATACATGTCTACATGTTTCATGACATCCGATGTCTTTTATTCAGTGGAAGGCGCTACATACAGTCAGTAAAATGGTGTCAATTTGGGCTATATTTTTATCCAAATCCATGTATTCAGGACATTTTATTTATTGATTGATATGGGCTCAAATTCAATTGCAATTTCCATCCTAATTTTTTATGCCTTTCTTCCTCCAACCACCTTCTTATAAAGTGGGACTTTCCCTTTAATTTGGAGTAAACTTTAATGACAAATTCTAAAGAAATTAAATATTAAGTATTCTTGAATTCTGAAATTGCGATCATAATTATATAGTTCATTAACTACAAAACTGATGCCATAGGGAAGCCACTGTAGTCTATAGCAGGCAGATACAGTAATTAAATGAGTATTATTGTGAAAAACTCAAAATAAATTTGCGTGCATCAATGCCATCTATTGAGAGGAATTGTAAATAAAGCACTCTAAAGAGTGTCGAATTACTCCACACACACATATATACTCTATGAAAAAGTAGTTCCTGACTAAAAATTACAACCTGTAATATTACACTTGCTTTAAGTTGCGTATGAATACTCTCGAAGAAATACATTTGGTGAGAAGGCAAACAGGGCGTAACTGTATTTCAACTCATCACCAGCTAGTAGAGAGATATTTACACCGTTGTTTTACTTGGTTTCATTATAATGACCAAATCGAGGGCATCATAGTGCATAGTGACAACAATGACCAGATGCCTTGAGTTGATTTTTGCATCACCTTTTCATTCACAACTATAAAAAATATAAATGGTAAAAAATCTTGAAATGCACCGATGGTTAACCGCAGATAGAGTAAAAAATCTTGGTAGTTATATTATTTAAAGACAATTGTCTCACCAAATTGAGCTGAGTTTTACTTTAAAGAGTTTCGTAGCCAGTAACTCAGTTTTAATCTAGTAAAACATCGACATTTTTTTGTTCTTAATTTGCAGTAAGAATTGAATACCATTGAATTGCCAACAAATTGATGCGCTGGCCACCCTGTATACCTTTAGAACTCCCTTTTTGCAATTAAATCCCGTGTAAAATGAATGTGATTTCATCGTAGGCTGGACCTACTGCCAGTATAATCACGCATTCATTGCAGCTGATTTAGGCCAACAAAACAAAGGTTTCATTTATCAAATGAAAACTAATTTAAACGAAATCTTCGCGTGCTCCTTGCCGTGCTGTCAGATCAACAGCTGCCATGGATGTAATTAATATGTTGGGTCACGAATACCTGAATAGTATCATGTGTTTACACACACTCTTATACATATATATCCATCTCATCCACCTACAGCACTTCCCTCAGGTTTTTTTAGCAGGGGAAAAACAACATCGATGGGTTAATTCTGTGAATTGCAATTTGCATTGGAGGAATGGGGTATATGCGCAGTGTTACACTAGTTTACGTCCCTACGGAGTTAATAGGATGTGGAGTTATTAGTCAGGAAATCGTAATGCGTGGACCACGAATTTCGTGTTTGCTGTGTATGTATATCCTTGCCATCATGCTTCTTGCCCCCATGATCCCCCCCTTGCTCCACTCCACTCCTATTTCTTTTTGTATACCTGAGTTTGTTTGTGCCGCTGTCTTACCTTGGCGCATCATTTATCACAATCGATCATTTCTTTTCATGATCCTGATTGTAATAACAGGTCGGAAAAATGCATATAATATATATCCCTGTGGATATAAGCCTAACAGTTATACTGATGCAATTTTTTTTTATGCCAAATGATACAAAGTTCTGTGTAAATTAGGCAAGAACCGCTGGAAATGAATTCGTTCCTTAATTACGTGTCAGAATTTTAGTAAATTTTTGAAGAAAAAAGCCAAGCCAAGTCAAGTAGGGATGAACTTAATTCCTTTAAGAACAGATTTGAGGTCAGGCACAAGTTTTTTGAGTGAATGCTGCCATCAAATGAAGTTATGTTTGTAGACCTACTATTGCTGGCTAGTGCTTGTAATTTATGAAATGGAAATGAACTTTTAAAACCTATATATGCAGTAATGTTAATTGGCAATGCCAAAAGTTATATTGAACTCACGATTTGCCAACTCAATCAGCGTGATATTTGTTAGTGTTGGTTTTTTTTCTCAAATATGCCAAGCACATGGGTCAATTTACCGGGGGGTTTGACCCCCTACAGTTAGATTCCTAACCCCATAGTTACCTGTAGAAAAGGCCCCTTATGTAGCTCTTCCTGCAATGTCCAACCCCATGGGCGTACAGAGGGGCCAAGGGGGGCACTTTCGAGCTATTATAATTAAAATCAAATATTTATTTCACGCAACTAGCTCGTCTAGATAGGATCTGCTTCCCCCCTCCCCTTGGCAAGGTTTGCCGCCCTTGGCAGAAATCCTGCGGACGCCCGTCTCCAACCCATCTGGTTCAAAATGCCAGAATTGTGCCCTGGCCAAGCAGATTTAATAAACAGTGTGGCCTGCATCTATATACTGGGTGTTTCAAAGGTCTCTTGTGAAATGTGTTTTGGGAGATGCAATGTTTCAGGGGTTAGTTTTACAAATTGTTACTTTCAAGCAGTGGCGAATCCACGGGGGGGGGGTCCATGGGGGCCATGCCCCCCCCCAAAGAGTCAGAAAAAGCGCCCCCTTCTCCCTCAAAAGGGACAAAATTGGCGCCTATCACCCGTTTTTTTAGTTCATTGTTGAGTGATTTTTAGCAAAA
>JAQIXP010001596.1:0-17747 GCA_034700285.1 Proteroiulus fuscus | reverse complement strand
ATTAATGTGTACCGTTAGTTAACATGGAGATTCCCATAGGAGCATGCATTTTTTAAAAGTGTGGACAGCCCCCTTAATATTGGCTTATACTTTTGGAAAAGTGAAAACAAGTCATTTTTCAGGGTAAATAAACTCGAATTAAAGCATTTACTGATGCGAAATAAGTGCTGAAAATTAGTTGATCAGTCATCTGAAATACCGTACATAAGGCAAAAGCATTAACAAGTTTATCTAGAGGACATTCACATTATAATCACCAATTTTATAAATGTAATTGCAGTTCTGATATAAAAGCCCAGCAATATAAATAGCATGGCAATGGTCCAATAAATTGCGAGCTGCAGCTTGAATACATATGTATAGCCTATATAATAAATGCAAATATAGACATAATTTATAGACAACAAAAAGTTCTATTATTTCAAGCATATTAGAAACATTAGCTACAAAGTGGATTGATTTTAATCAGCCGATTTAAACAATAAAAGAATGCAAAATTAGTGGGAGTTTTTACTGCCTTTCTGGCTTATGAATATTTAATGACGAATTGACACTTACTAAGAACAAGAAGAAACCACAATGCAAAAACGAAAGCCCATTTATCAGTGTACTGATAAAAAACATAAAAAAACTAACCATGCTATAGGCCTATAACTAAATAAGTAAAGAAACAAAATGACTGCCGAACAAAGACCAATTGTTTTATTGAAAACAAAAAGTCATGTGGTTTCACGGGCAATGAAAGTGTTACAAAAGGACTAGAAATGTTTTTCCACACAGGATGTTTTTATATGAAATCTGACATACTTGGCAAGTTTTCAACTGCAAAAGAAACTGAGTCAAACCACGGAAAATTCCATCCAAAATCAATATTTTTCCAATTAAGATAGCAACCCACAAAACCACAGAGTGTGCTAAATGTTGGCATGAGTACAATTAACTATGACATTAGAAGTCAAACTCAATTTTCAAGAATCAATTCAAGCAAGCTGCACTATTTAATGTCCTAAAAGATTTCTAAAGATGGTGCCACTTTTAAAGTATGTTATTTATTGAATAAAATATGCCTTGCATCAATATGTAAATTGCACAATGTTTTGTGAGGGGTATGAAAAACAGAAAGGAGTATTTTTCATTATCAAAATTTGACATCCAAACTTTTTGCAGTTAGTAGCGTGTAGGATACAATTTAAATATTACTTGCTCCAAAGTGGGGCTTTTCCTTTAAGTCTGCTCTATTTTTGAAATACTAGTCCTTACTTGAAATCTAGATCAATTATATACATTGAAAATGCTTCAAAATTAAAAATGTGATAACATTTTGACGAACTTTTGGACTAGGTAAATAAATCCAAATGTGGCCTGGCAAAAGTGCAAGAATGGCACCACTATATTTTAAAGTTCCTCCTCAAATGAAAACTTAAAACAGGCATTCATTCATCATTCATCATTATTATTATAAATATTATTTGTCATTGATTTTTAGGCCATTAGAATGATGTGGGCGGATCATAAAAGGAACCAGAAATAATGCAATACACATTTCAGTGTCATTTTTTCTCTAACATAAACACTGGCCGGGAGTAAAATCATTTAATACATCACCACTTGCTTTTGCTGATTCTATTCAAGGGAATAATAACAATAATTTCATCAATTTGATAGACCAAATTAAGCTGGCGCCCAATGTATAACCATTAAATGTGGATCTGGCAACAGGAGGAGGAAGGATGATAAAAAAATTGCTGAAATATCTTCAAAGGTCAAGAAAGAATTAGTTTGGATGCAGCATCTGGTGACCCACTTGATACACGCTCCTATAAACGGATGGACTTTCAAACAGTTGAGAAATTTAGAATAATAGAAATGGAAATATCAATTGTAGACTTTCTAAAAGGCACAGTTGCACTATTTAGGCCTAGCAAAAAAAAGCTAGTCATGCTAAAAAGAAGCAAGTTACCTGAAAGTGCAACCACCCCTTATAACTTACAAAAGGGATAAGAAGCCAGATCCTGAGTCAAATCAGATCCAGGAAATGTCAGAAAACAGCAGGCAACAGAATCTGACAAACTAAATTGGATCTGTTCAGATCTGGTCAATGATTCAAAAGGATCTGACTTGTAGCTAGATCTGCCAGGTCTTTTTCATAAATGTAACCTAGTTACAGTATGTAAAAGCACAATCAGAATTAATATCTATTTCAACTGCTTTTAAATTTTATTTTATTTTATTTTAATTTTACAACTAAAAACAGTATAAGGTAATATATATATATTTCATCGTTCAAATTCTTGAATAGGCTTATCTCATTACAGAAACAATGTCAAAATTTTGTTTGGCTAATTGCCACATAATTTGATAATAACATCAGCTGCATATTTGCATAAAATTTTAGAACAATGCAAATTCTTTTGATGAAATAAGGACCGGTCACAAGTTTTTTTTACTACTAAGTGAGTAGCTAGAGGAAATCAACATTTTTTTAAATTTGCATATCATTTGCATACATGCTTTTGTGAGCTTCACATTTACATGGACCATGAACAAAAAAATATAACTTAAAAATAAAATTTAATGCATTAATAATTCGCAGCTTAAATTTATCTTTCAGTTTTTTAACCTTTTTTAAGGGTATTATCTGGTACCAAACACAAAAAGTTAATGTTTTTACAATTTAACCATAAACTGGCTACGCTGAGCTTTTGTTGAACATGCCTGCTACAGTGTAATTCATCAAACTGAAGAGTTTAATGGTTTCCATGAGGATAAAATTTGATTTTTTAAGTGGCCACAATCTGTATAAATGTCTTATTTCAAATGGCTAACATGCTGTTTTTATTTCCAGACTCAAAAACAGCTTTTCAAACACATATTTGAACAGGCCTAAGCTAATTTTGGATGATATATACATAGGCCTAATGTATATGGCAAGATGGGAACATCTTCAACTTGTCAGGGCTGCACTTCCGTTACAAACTGTTTATAATTGCTATTTTAATTGCAAAAACATTTACAATTTTTCCTTCACCTGGATAATGTATACACTTGTGTCCAATGTGAAAAATCGTTAAAAGTTATTTTTTTTTATCATGTGAAGGGTATAACCTTGAATTTGGCATCTTTCTCATAAAGTAAACACAGGTATCTTGAGTTTTTTTGTAAAGGCAGTTCTTCAGGTACATAAACACAAAAATACACGGCAGTTTTATGGCTCCAAGACCCTGTATCGGCACGCATGTGAAATGTTACATGCAGAATTTATAATTTTACTTATAAATCACGCCAAACTGAGTGTTTCCTAGCCGACATATTGCCATAAGGAAGATATTTTGCCAAAGGAAACATAATGTAGGCCTATACGATCTATCGGAACCTGTTTAATTTCCAGGAAAAAAATATTTTTAAAATAAATAAGAAATATAAAAAACAAAACTTAAAACTGATAAAACAAAAAAAATTAGGCATCATGAATACAATATCAAGTACCCGGGCACGTTTGTATGTAACTAAACTCAAAGTTCACCTTCAGAAAAGTCCCAAAGCGCAGCCTGGGTGAAGAAGTGAGAACTCGAAATTCAAAATAGGCCTATAGGCCTATGTAAGATGAAGTAACCCTCATTGGCTTCTTATAGCAGGAATTATTTTGCACTGCTGAGTATGTGCACAGGCAATGCACTCGATTATGATTTACTCATTGAACCAATGAGGATTTAGTTCCTCAAACATGAATTTTGAATTTAGAGTTCCCACTTCTTCACCTAGGCTGCGCTTTGGGACCTTTCTGATGATGATCTTGAGTTTACTTAGTCGGTTCCAATAACTTTGGGCCCTGGGCCTGCCACCTAGCGTCGGTGAAATGTTTATCGTTTGCAGTTGGCATCCATGGGGGCTTCCATTGGTCCTCTGTGGCATAGAAAACTGTAAGTTAGGATTCGTCTGCTGCCAAAATCCTAACCTACAGAAAAAATAAGTTACGATTTCAGAAGCAGACGAATCCTAACCTACATTTTTCATTGCATCAGACAGCCCCCATGGATGCCAATTAACTGCAAACGATAAACATTTCACCGACGCTAGGTGGCAGGCCCAGGGCCCAAAGTTTTTGGAACCGACTATAGAACTATAGCACAAACATATAATGAACATTATACATAGCCTAATCATGTTAATGCATGATTTTTCCTTATCAGGATTTCGAATTTCAGTTTACAGACTCCAAATAAGATACAAATGATAACAGAATGGTGCAGTAAACAACTTGTTGGATGGTTCAATCCTTACAAAAACTGACTAGCAGAATTATGCCAAATTATGTTATTTATACTTATCATTTCTATGCATAGTTTTTGAACATATTATTGCACCACTTTTTTTTTGTTCTCATTTATGCAAGAACTTGTTAAGAATGTTGCACAATTTTTAAGGTTCTTTCTCTATTCCTGCATAAACATTTTCATACAAGATCAACATAGTTATAGACTTATCGCAGATTTTTTAAACACTTTTTAGTCTCCTAACAGGGCCATCTTGTTCAGCAAGAGGATGAACTGGATCAATAAAAAAATGGCCCAATTCCAACTGGTTATGCTTATGGAGCCAGGTTATTCTGTATATAATAGTCTACTTGCTCAGGAGCATGCAACTATTCTATAAGAATAACACTCATAAGTAATTTTTCAGTTCATTCTTTCCTTAAATAGGGTAAATATCCATACTCTTAAAAGCCTAGTCAGCGGTATTTGTTATGCAATGTTAGCTTTTTTGATAGAGCCTAGTAACATTGCACCAACACTTAGACATGCAAGTGTCATAACAATTTCCACATAACAATGGTTGCTGTGGCTACTTTTCATATTTGTCAAAATGTGATAAATTTGATAAAAATGTAAGTTAGGCTAACATCGAAATGCTAAACAAAGACCTTGTGAGTGAGAGAAAAAATACAGAAATAAATAAATTCAAGATTTTTATTACTAGGACGAGAGTCCAAAAGTAAAACTAAACTAGGCTAAACTGAACGATAAGTATGTCTCAGCTGTAGATTTGACCAAACAACCCAATTTTGCTGCCCTTGGCCCATGACAAAAAGGTGAGGGCCAACAGGCCTTAATTATGCATGTGACTACAGCAAATTGTATAAATCAAGGGCATACAAGGGTGAAAACATGCGGTTTCAAGTATATTTTCGCGGGGTACACGATCGAATCTGACAATAGGCCCTATTTTGACTTATATGAATTTGGAACACGCCTTAAGCCTATAGTAATACTTGCACAAAATAGGCTTATTATTTAGACAATAACTAATAATAGTATAATCTAAAAACAAAATTTAGAACTAGGCTGCAAATTAGGGTTGTTATTTAGCTCTTGTAACGTGCCCCTCCTTTGCAAATAGGTTTCATATTAAAACCCCTCCTTCTCATATTAAAACTGAAATCGAGATATTTTAAAAAGCAGGTCACGCATACATGTATTCGAAAACTGTTAGATGACCCTAAACATTAATATTCCTTTATCGAAAGTTAAAATTAGGGTCGTTTTTTTTACCACAGTTTTGTTGACGAAGGTAAATCAAGATAGGTTTTACATTCAAAATTAAACCTTGCATAAAAAGTTAAGTTTATCATGCATTAGCCTTTTAAACATTCTTTCATTTTATAACCACTAATATAACCAGGCTTAAAAATAGTTTAAAAAAAATCATAATGTTAATATAAGCCTATAATCCCCCTAAGAAAATAAAATTGTAAAAATATTTTCGTTGTCAAATGGGGCCTCACAAGTACAAGTCTGATTCTAACAAATAACGTTACATTAATTAATTTTATAGGCCTACTATTTTTTTCACTTGAAGATAAGGAAATTGATTTGATCCTGAAGCAGGCCTAAGGAAAGTCCAGTGGAATTTTCTCAACTAACTGGAGGATCCAGGGAGGGGGGGTTAAGGGGAGTCATGCTCCCCCCTCAAACCCCCCCCCCCAATATGCTCATAAAGTAGACTTCTGATTGCACCGTGACCCCCCACTACTACCAAATCAAAAGTCTGGATCCACCACTGTTATTAAAATTCTACTACTAGGCCTACCAAGTAGTTAAATGAATATGGGCTAGTTAATAATTTAATGCACTGAATTATTAACTACATTCAGCACGTAATTTGTATAAAATAATACTTTTTTTTATTATTAATAAATATATTGGATTCACATAGTTACTACTGAAAATCTGACATAAAGTTTGGAAACAAATAGGGTCTATCTGATATTTTGGGAAATAAAAGTTTTATTTACGGGAAACTTATAACTTCCATGGTAAGTGAACAAGAAAATAAGTAATACAATTACAGTGTGCAATCACATGTCCAATTCCGATACTCAAGTTTAAATGCGCACATGTGCTTGTTATTATTAAAATTTTCTGCATTTCCTTAGGAAATTCTTATAGAAACGCAGATAAACACAACAATAAATATGATTCAAACAAATATGAAATTTCATGAGAATCGTGATACACAAGAGGCATTTTGATATTCATATTTTTAATCAAAAACCACTTATAAAAATTACTTTCTTGTATGACGATATACGGAGCATGCAATTCACATGGAAGTAGGCCTAAAATTGTATTAATCTCATTGTAATTTTTTATGAAACACTGATGGGAACTTTTAGGAAAAAAATGATAATTATTGTGGTGGGCTTGTTACCTGATCATTGAACTTTATAGAGCACAAGTAAAGATGCCATAACTGGGATAACTTCCCTCTGTAACTTTCAATAGTCATGCCATATGCATATTATAAAAAATACTTATTTAAACATATTCTATAAGATCTCAGAAGATAATTTTATACTTAAGTCATTTGAAAAAATAAAATTACTTTAAATTGCCTAATTTCAAAGTAATGTTTCAGAACTTTATGAACCTGTTAAAGGAAATTTCCACTTTGAAAGAATGCCATTGTAGGAAAAAAGAGTTCGAAAAATTAGGAAATAGGCCTACATGGAAGTTGCAATCTGATTTGAGCCTGCCAAACATTAAATAAAAATTTAATATCCTGAATGGTTTTACTGACAGTATGTAGCGCTCTCTACTGGATAAAAGGCATAAGCTCTCATGGAACCCATACACATGCATGTCCCAGAGGGCGCCACCAACTTTCAGTGTCTGCTGAAATCTGTGGGAAAATGGCGCCTAACATGTAGGCCTATTTGGCAAAATTCGCTATTTCTTCAATATGGAAACTGCATGCTGCAATTATTATTGTAACAGCAATTCATAGGGCCTATCTAGTAAGTGTTTACAACTATAACAGTACTTGCTACAAGGTGGGACTTTCCCTTTAAGATCTGTACTCACTGAGCATATCTTAGCAATCTTATTAAATTTTAAGCACACTTGTAAAGTTCATTTAATAGGTGGTTAAGCATATGCTATAGTTAAATCAAAATGAAGTGGTAAAGTTATTGACTACAAAATTTAGATTTAAAACCAGTGAAGTTTAACGTTTTCCCGGATGCAACTAGCAGCACAGAGTACATATTTTTTATCATAATTTTTTTAAATATATTTAGGAAGCAGAAACTAAACATTGTTAGGCACTCCAATTATTAATCCTTATTAACAACAATAAGTTCAAGACCACACGAATTACAGGCATGAGTAAATTCAATGCAGCAATTGAATTTTTTTCTACTGGAAAGGAGCCATAACTTATAAAGAGTAGGCCTACGCCAGACCAAAAATACAGACACAAATAAAGTAACATTTAAAATTAATATTTGCTAATAATTCCCTTTATCTATGCTTTTCAGAGCAAAGAATGCATTCATTGAATTGCAATTTAAGCAGGCCTATAATTGGTTTTAATAATAAAATTAGAGTGAACAAATAAGTTGAAATATTGTAAAATACAGTTGGTCAAATTCTAATTGTCAAAACATTAAAAATCTTATTAAATATGAATGAAGATTTACAAATGCTCTCAATAGATGGCATTGACAAACACCTATCATTTGCTTTACTTTGATAAGGTTACTTTAATAAGGTAACCATTACAATTCTTAGAAGTATAGTCATGATTCATAATATTTAAATGAAACGTCTCATTTTATCAAAAAATAAAATTATAGCAAATCTTGTACACGACAAGCGATCAGCAAAATTCCATCACGAGTCATAAAATTTTGCCATTCTTATCACTCTAACAAAATCCATGCAAAAACAATATTTTGTCAGCTTCATAAAAGTTTATGTAGGCCTAAATCAATGTCAATTTCAAGAAATCATGCAAATTATTTTAATTAAAGTCTTAAAATAATGAGGGTTACTGGTTACATTTTTTCAATATTTACAAATAGTTTTGCCTCCACTGAAAATTCTTGCTGCAAACTTTTTGAGGAAAAGTTTGTAAATCTAGAAAACTGGTCAATCTTTGAAAACAATTCAGATTACCAATGTATACTCCATTCAATCTGCATATCTTGTAATCTCAATAATTTAATAAAATCCAGTCAATTATGAAAACATAAATCTTGTACAGCTGAACAAACAATGCTCGCCCAACCCCACTGACAATAATTTATTTTTAGGGTTTTATTCCCCTTATAAAAATCGACACATCTATGAAAAAATAGGCATTGAAATCATGCATTTTAATATGGGAAAAAGTCATCAAATCTTCATCCCAAGTCAAGTCCATCAAGTTTATTCAAATTTAACAAAGGTTTCAAAATCATGATTCCTCCATGCCGTGTTTTGCAACAACTCTCATGGGTTGACTATTTTATTCATATTGTACCTGTGGTGTACTATTATATGGAAATGTTCAACATGAAATATTATCAACAGGTGACTATGCACATTTTTTTACATATAGCCAGACAAGTATGTTTTAGCTACCATGATAACTTGGTTATAATCCCTTCACACCAAATAACAGTTATTTATGATGAAATTTTCAAGGCATGTCACTCAGAATTATCTAGAATATGTAAATTGTCTGCAATTTTCACGTTTTCACTTCTTTATACCAGTACATGTTTTGTAGTTTGGGCTAAAGGGCAAGGCTGGTCATGGATTTGCACATTCAGTTAATTTCCATTAACCTTGAGCGTAGTATTATTGTCTATGTAACCAAGCATATAAATACAACATAAGTTATTTTAAATTTTTAAAATGTTTGGTATTTATGAAATATAACAGACCTCATGCATAATAATGTTATCTTTATGGGGGCAGCATGCCTGCTGGAGTCGGCTTGGACTACTGATCTCCAAGGCCAAGCCAAGCTCTACATTAGCAACCCAAGCGATATGCTCATAATCATTGACAATTAATACCAGTAACCAGTTCCCAAATATATTAAACACATGAATAAAGATTTAAATATAAAAGCATGACACTCACCATTTAAAATGTGCAAGATATTCACTTCATAAATCCCGTCAAAACGACGTTGCCATGCACATGCCGACGCCGATGCCGATTGCCGAATGAAACACCAGCGAAAAAAACCTCGAAAAGGAAGATGATTGCAATTAGCATAAGCGCCGTTATCTGAGTAAAAACCTGAAGGCACTATTTAACCGCCAAATTTAAATGTCTATAAAATTTAAGGTTAATAAAACTTGACTTAAACAGCTTGAAAACTTGTTTATATACTCAAATTTTACTAATAAAATATAAAATGTGAATAAGATATAAAGTACTATAGAAATACTATAATTAAAGCCCTTTGTTGTAGTACAAGACATCATCTGAAGTTGTTAATTGAATTGATGATTCCAAATCTTGTCGGCGTATCTATTTTAAAGAATATTAATCAGTTTACTTTTCACTTTAACTTTAACAAAAAATTGATTATTGCTGTTATATATCACCTTTGATATTTGAGGGAAAACAGCAATGCCCAAAGGCAGACCGAAAGCAAAAGCTAAAGTAGCCAATATTCCATTTAGGGGCAACTGTAGTCGAGGATTCATTTTTAGCCACCTAATTTTTAGAAATTAAATGACAATGTACACTAAATTAAATATCCTAGATTTCTATATGCAACAATATCTTATTAACCTGCCTCGTTTTCTCCAGTTGTGTCATTATGACTGGAGGAATAATAAAAATAGGTGCTGCAATTACTGCTCGAGATACGGCCATTTCAAACAATGCCTATTTGAGAATTATTTAAATTATTCTATTCCAAAACTAAATAATTAAATAATTTTGAAACTGTTATGCTTTATTTGCCTTTTTTGCTGCATTTTGAGATGTACCAACTACTTTACCACTTTTATCCAATACTTCAATTCCTTGAGATGCCTCATGTTTTCGCATTAAAATGACATTTAAAACACTGGCAGTGGCTATTCAAATATTTTCATAAATTTAAGAAAAAGATAAATGAAACAAAATGACTATGTGCATGCTTACCAACAGCAGGATATGGGATAAATCTTTGTATAAGCATTCTGGTAGCATAAGTAAATCCATCTGCTCTTCGTAATAACATACTCAGACCCACCTATAAAAATTTATTTTTTTTTTAGAAATAAATTAGAATGAAAATATTAATTTTTTGTTCTATAAATCAAAATTTACAGAAATTGATACTGCAGCTGCTGTTGCACCAATGTACCCTTGGACAAATGTTGATGTGGATGTAGGCTATAAATACAACTATTTTTATAGTTAATTAACATTAAACTAATTAAGATTAGTGATCATATGCACATACCTTAGTTGCATTTCTATTGGCATAATTAACACATGCATTATGGGTTTGATTGAGCCACTGCCAGAATATCATGGATGGGAAGCTTGGATTCGGAAGTAATAAGCCAGCCACCTAGATGTAAATTCTTTTTAATGAATAATAATTGATAACTTAAATAAAAATTAAAAAAAAATCATTAACGAGTTACTATTGGACTTCCAAAAGGGACATATCCTGCAAAAATAAATTATTGATAACAATTTAAAAAAAAATAATAATTTGCTTGCAAATTTATAGCTTATGAGTAATTTTATTACCGGACATGCGAAAAGGCATGAATATTTTATCTCCAGTATCAGGATGGACAATGGCCTGAAAATTAAAACTCAAAATATTTAAATTTTCTAAAATAATCCTCCATATTTTTGAAAAAAAAAAAAATAACTTGCAAATAAAAACGACAATAAATCAGCATTTGTAATTAAAACTAACCTGTTTAATTTTTTGGGCTTTCCACAACTGTTGATCTGTAACATTTTCTTTCAAAGTATTATTTTCATAACTTTCTAAAAGTTGAATTGCATTTGTAAGTTCTTCCTGGAAATTCAAGAGTGTTTTTTTAGAAGATTAAATTTAGCATTAGCATAATTCATTATCCCTTTCTAAAGTGCTTTTTGGCAGCACAAATATATGAAATTGGTCATGTTTTACTACTTTATATTGAATGGAAGTTATTTACAATAAATTCTTACTAACAATAAATACTTTTTGTAACTAAAATAATTATTAAACAAAACAGTTTGTAGAAACTTAATAAATTATTAATTATTCCAATATACTGCCGTATACAAACAATAATATATTTGTACCTTGGTAGTAAAGAGAGTTTTTGGATCAATCAAATCCAAACAGTGGAAAAATCTTCCTAGGAATGTAGTCTACAAATCCAAACCCAAATAATTAACCAAAATCCAATGGATGTTTTCAAATTTTAAAGAATAAAATGTGATAAAATACATGTCATACCTGATCATGACGAGACCCGTTTAACTGAAATTGTGGATAAGACATTCTAGAGGATTTGAAAATGTCAGATTGGCAAAAAGAAAGAGAATAGAGCCCAACCCGGAAAAGCCTCATCAACTTTTTAATATAATAATTGGCCCAAGGACAAACAGAATACAGGGGGAACGAATTGGGTCGTTTGGAAAGTTTTTATGAACAACTAACTCTACTTATGACGAGAGAATGAAATGAGTCCTACATAGACTCACTAGCGGCCACTGCCTATCTCTTTGGTAATTTAGTGTATAAGTTATTACAAGATGCAATCAAAAAAAAGTATAATGTGAACACATATTAATTGTAATATTGAATTTATAGATAGCTGGAAACATCTTCCATACTTGCAAACAATGCATCATCATCAATGGATTCTGTAATGGCAGGTTTCTTCGTACTACTTTGCTTTCTCGCTGATCTTTTCAAAGTGACAAACAAGATTTCCACTAATTCGGCAATTGTAAGCAAGGACATACCCATGAAGAATCCCAAAGTTCCACCAAGATCAGAAAGCAACGATACGAATTCGTAACAGTAATCTTCATTGATTGAAAGATATATTAAATCTTCATAGAAAATGGTTAACATGGAAATAAACACTTTCGATTGCAGAAGAATATTGTCTATGTTGATATCATATTTGTCTCTATTGCATTCCTCGATGCAAGAACAACTTGGTTCGTTACCCAGCAACACACGTGTCAGCAGATCATCAGCAATCTTGTGATTTGGAGGTGTGCAATAAGAAGCATCAACATCTTCCATAAAGGGCAATCTGCACAAGTAATTTTGGTATTAATTTACAGTTTATAAATCATTGAAACAAATGCCCCATAAGCGTACATAAACATTTCTTGAAAATAAACTGTCAATTTCCCAAAAAAAAATTAAGAAAAGTTGAGGATTTCTTTTCAAAACTATAGAATAAAACTTGCCTACAATTTACATTCTTCAAGGTTAAATTGCTTAAACATTGAACCTTGCAATTTTCAACTGTAATATTACTGCATGGATTATTTGGTGTTGAACGGCTCCTAAACTGCACAAAAATAATTGCACAAATTCATTTTATCAGTCATTTTTTGCAAATTTTAAGCTTATACATTTATATCAAAATCAATTTAATTACCTTTTGCAAACGTAGTTTAATACTGATCGATTTATTTGCTGACGCGAAGAAGCCATCAGTAAATACACTTGCTTTTGGTGGGCTGTCATGGTCATGTAGCAAAACCTAAACCCAGAACTGATAAAAATGTACTCAAATTTTATTTCAGAAAATATTCAGAAATAGCATTACCCTCCACGAATGTTCTTCTGTTGATGTTTGCACGCTGTTTCCAAGTATTATCTTTATTCCATATGAAGCACCACTCACATTCAAAGGTTTATCTAACAAGAAAATAAAAAAAACTTATACTAACTAATTTTGAAAACAAATCCACTGAGCTATATAGCCCAGTAAAAAAAACCAGCAGTTCCCCCCCCCCCAATTTTTTGCAGTTTATTTGCAGTCTTAAACAAAAAACTACATAATTTGTGCAGTTTTTCTGTAAAAAAAACGTGCAAGTTTTTTTTCTACAGTTTTTCTTCAATTTTTATACAGTATTTTTTATTATCTTTCCACAGTGTTTCTGCATTTTTCTACATTCTAGTGATACAGAAAAACGGCAGAAATAATGCAGAAATAAACGGCAGAAAAATAACAAAAATACTGTATAAAAAATGCAGAAGAACTGTTTAAAAAAAACTTGCACGTTTTTTTTTACAAAAAAACTGCACAAGTTATGTAGGTTTTTGTTTCATAAACGTGCAGAAAAACTACAGTTTTCCTGCAGTTTAAGACTGCAAATAAGCTGCAAAAATTAGAAAAAACTGCAGGTTTTTTTTACTGGGCTGGTAATTGAATACCAAGTAAATATCCTTTTTACTCGCACAAGTCAATGCAAATCAATGCATTTTTGCCACTTTTAAAATATCTCATAAAATGTCAACTGGAATAACAATACCATTGTGAAATGCATACAAAGAAATCATTATTGAAGAGTTTAAAAAATTGATTGCTTACTTTGGGAAAATGTATAGCATATTCCAGCCACAGTAAGCAAAGGGCGCCATTCACCAATTGATGTACACGGCAATGACTGAAATGCTAAACACTGAAAATATCAAAGAATATTATTTAAAACTTTAAATTGAAACTTATGAAAATTGCAAATTTTATCGTAATCTTACATTTTTAACAATATCTCCCAGTTGAAACGCCACCTTCTGCCACAACTCCATTATATTTATGTGCTGCAGAATATCGTTAATTGTCACATTTGTGGGTTCAATTCCCGAGATATTTCCAATTTCCTGCTGAATTTTGACATACGCATTCTGCCTAAAGAAATTAGCATGGCATATGGTGATATCGGGATAATATACATTGCCTCGCTGACTCTCGGCTCTGATGTTAATATCCAAAGGCAGTGACATATAATATTTCATTCGATTGACAATGTTTATAAACATCATTATTGCGCAAGTCAATAGAATTACCATCCAAATTAACTTTCCAATAATTGAATATTTTGAAGCCACGACATTTTTCAATACTGGAATGTCAACGTCATTGACATCATCATTATCATCACTAGGCAGTACATCAGACTGAACAGTTTTCTGATGAATTTCTGAGTCTTTAGATTTTTCTAAAGAAGTCTCCATTGTAGTAACAACAGCACAATGCGACAAGTCCATGAACATAAAATTAAAACTAAGTATTTTTCAAGTAAAATCAATTAGTACTTTGATTATTGTAGAAAAACTTGCAAATCTAGCGATGGTTTTTACTAACATCAGTACAAGCATGGTCATTTCGAAGAATAACAGATAACATACTAAGAAACCAGTTTTATCCGAAAAAAATTCATAAATATATTTTTTATCGCATTCGTTATGCAAACATCAATGCAATACAGCTACACAAAATCATATTTATGAGTTTATAACATTCAAGTAAGCAATATTTATTAAATTTAACATAAGGTATATTTCTCACGCAGAATTTAATAGCTGGATTTATATGCAATAAAATACCCTCATATTCTATTTCGAATAAGAACGATTTAGCGGTTTTGCAACAAAACAAATCCTTGGCATGACAATGAAATATTATAAATTTCAATATCAAGGACTGTAAATCAGCTTTCAAAATCCTTTAATAATATCATATGAATTTGAAAGAGCAGATTAAGGCAAAATCTAATATCCTGATTACAGAAAACAATTGCCCTTTTGCTCTAGTCAACTAGGTTTAATCAAACTTATAAATTTATTTGCCCCTATAAGCTAGCAAACACACATTTAGACTATGTTTTGTGGTATTGCTACCTATTCCATTAAAAATGGACTAACTGGTTATGTAAAACTACTAACTGTAAAATAGCTTAAGTTATTCAATTTAAAAGCCTACCAACTAACAACAGATAATATCAGCAGGAATTTCTACAACCTAAATTACATTAAAAGGAAAGTCCCACCTTGAAATAAGTTATTTTTAAAAATAAAGACAAACAATAGTAGAAATTGCCTAGAAATTCATGGTTTCAGTAGACCTATCACTATTCTGAAATCTTGACTTTTCTAAAATTGATGGGCGGCGCCATTTTACTATATTATTACAAAATTAACTTGTCTTGTAAATTGCATTTTGAAAGTTAAAATGTTCATATAATATGTATAGTTCACTTTTTCTCTATGTAATAGTTATGATACTCAACTCAATCGGGAGAAAGCAGTATTTAACTTTGAAAAATAAATGGTGAGCTTTTCCCTTTCAAATATCTTAAAAAATGACTAGCAATTTTATTTTTATCCCTCATTTACATCAACAGCAATTACTTCCCGCTTTTTGATGTTATTCTTTGGATGGCATTTTAGTTTCATTTTTGACTTTTTGTTTTTTTCGGTAAGATTTCTTTAATTTAATCACTAAAGTTTCAAATATCTCTACAATTGTCAATATAGAGAATCCCAAAAACAAACCAAGAGTGCCTCCAATGTCTGATAGAAGTGACACAAAGCCATAAGAATATTCTTCTGTAATGGATGTGTATTGGAAATTCTCGTAAAATATACGTATTAGGGTGTTGGGTCGATCAGGGTAATAGGTTGAATCCGCATTGGCTTCAAAGCGATCTGAATTGCATTCTGGCAAACATGTGCACATACTTCCTTGTCCAAGAAGGCTACTATCAACTAAATTCCTAGCAACAATATGCTTTGGAGGAGGACAATACGGAGCATCAACATCCTCCATAAATGGCAATCTAATAGATTGCAAAAACGGAAAACAGTAATTAAATTCAATCAATCATGATATATTATGGCATATGTGAAGGCATTGCATACTAGAATGGGCCTATCCATAAATGAGTAAATCTTACCCATAGGATAGGATAGCAAGTAGAGGCGATCTCCTATACTAATTGCTAAGCATGTAGTGCAAACATAATTTATAGTTATTTCCAAACTGATAATGTAGAAACAAATCGGTCTTTTTGTTTAAAAAACATTATTTTCCAGGTGGTGGGTGCTTGTATTAGTTTAGCAAAAGTTGCATTTCATAATTTGCGGATGTCCTCAAAAAAGAATTTGTCATTAACCTACCACATATCCCAGCAAAAAATAGTCTGCAGAAAATTCGAAGTTTCTGCAGTTAATTTGCAGTCTAAAACTGCAGAAAAACTGTAATTGAAATCTACATTTCTGAAGTTTTATGGAACAAAAGCCTGCATAATTTGTGTAGTTTTTGTGTAGAAAACGTGCATGTTTTCTTTCTACAGTTTTTCTGCATTTTTTCTACAATATTTCTGTAAATTGTCTATGGCATTTCTGCATTTTTTTCTACATTTTTGTGATACAGAAAAACTGCAGAAAAATTGCAGAAATACTACATAAAAAATGTAGAAAACTGTATAAAAAAAACATGCAACTTTTCTACATAAAAACTGTACAAATTATGTAGAATTTTGTTCCATAAAACTTCATAAATGAGATTTAAACTACAGTTTTTATGCAGTTTTAGACTGCAGAACACTTCGAATTTTCTGCAGACTTTTTTGCTGGGTTACCCCCAATAATAAAGAACATTCTTTTTGTCAGTTGGGAAAGCACTCATTTTCTTTCTTTTTTGCATATTTCGGATATAAGGGATATATATTAAGGATTCACACTAGTTTTACTGGTAAATACGTAAGGCCTTTACATAAGCCAATATGCACCGTGATTGGTGGAACACGCCATGCACTCTTTAGAATGTTTTCTTTACAGTTGCTCTCAATAGATGGCATTGATGCATGCCTATCTTTTGCTTGGTTTCATTACAATAATACCGTACTGAGGCAAGGAATGCAAAAACTTCAAATTGCGCATATTAACTTGGATTGTGTATCACTTGCCTGCACTTATACTTCTGCAGTGTCATGTCGCTTAAACATTTCACATCACAGTCATTTGTTTGGTTCTCCCGGCACGGCTTTACAGCAGTTGATTTCATGCGGAACTCAAAAATAAAAAATAATACAGCTTTTGAAATGGAATTTTTTTTAAAATATTTTCTTGCAAAAATGTATTAATATATAGTTTAGTACCTGTCTCAATCGAATTCTAATATCAGTAGTAAAGCTTGAGCTAACACTTATGCCTTCAGCAAATAATCTGGCTTTTGGAGAATCATAACGACTGTGGATTAAAACCTGCAAACAAAAATTTCAATAAAGGCAATGCTAGCTTTCACATCGTTTTGTAAAAATAACTTACTCTCCAAGTAGAGCCTTTTGATAGTTGTTTAAGGATGATTTTCATTCCATACATAACTCCACTTACATTTACTGGTTGAGCTGCAAAATAATTGTTAAGGGGGCTGTCCACACTTTTAAAAAATGCATGCTCCTATGGGAATCTCCATGTTAACTAACGGTACA